>JAFLJL010002981.1:69289-76789 GCA_018398815.1 Conus ventricosus
GTCCGAACACAGTTCAAGATTTCCCAAATGTTCTGGACATGGGTTCGATTATCTTTCGGAGCACATATGATTGATTGACTGCTTGATTAAGGGGACCGGAATAGCTCAGTTGGTAGAGCGCCGGACTCGTGATCCTGGGGTTACGGGTTCAAATTTCGGTATAGGGGCATTTTCCCCTCGGAGTTAACATTGGTTCTGACTCCATTCCCCATACAGTCCTTCGAATGAGACTATAAACCGAGGTTCCGTGTGTAAAAGCACGCGTAACATCTTGCACACACGTCAAATCCCATCACCAACTTTCGGAAGGGAAGGCCAGTTTGGCCGTTGGTATGGATGACACGTTACACGTAGCATGCACCTTCCCCGAAGTTGGAATATGGCTGCCTTAATGGCGGGATAAAAAACGGTCATACACAATCAATGTTAGTAATGGTCAAAGTTATGACTGCTGAACATTAGAAGAAGATTAGTAGTGGGCTGTGAAACGAAACGAAACAAAACGAAACGAAACTGTATTTCACCAGCGAAATGTGATAAGGAACTATGAACGCTTTTTTTTTTCTTTTTTTTTTGTCTACCCAGCCCCGTGGCAAAAGGTCAAAGCAAAAATCAAGATAAAGACATAGAAGAGTGTCAACCTCGGGGTATGTCAGTGAGGAAGGACTAGCGCACAGCCCAAACACACTCACAGCTTGCTTACAATCTCATTCATATATCATGCATTCGTCACATCAAACCACTAGTAAAGTCTATAACTTTACTACACATGATCATAGAAAGAAACATCAATGCATATGGAATCAAACAAAATAAAACATTCTCTCTTTCCTTGAACTTCACAAAATCATTTATCTAAATCATCATTAACTAACCCGGGTATAAATAGATTTCTACTTTACCTGGCCAGGTGATCTTAACTATTTACGAATCACTGTCTTTTCTTTTCTTTTTTTTTTTTTTCTTTTCACTGTCACTTTCACAAGCACGACACAACTGCTGGCACTGGTGTTGGTCTGCTGGCACTGGTCAGGTTAGACTGCTGGCACTGGCGTTGGTCTGTGGTTCTGCTTGACGAAGTGACGCTGCCAGGTATGAGGTCGAACCCCCGGTTCAGATGGAACAGTGACTATCAACATCGATCTGTTCTCCTTTCTTTCTTCCTGCATTAACGCATTGCACTCTCTCTCTCTCTTCTAGTCTGCTCTATCAAATGGACATGGTTGCTTTTCTTTTCCTTTTCTTTTCTTTCTTTTTCTCTTCATTAGTTAGCAACTCTCTCTCTCTCCACATCTCTCTTTAGTCCTTCCTCTGCAGACTCTCTCTATGGTGCTAAATGCTACAACTTGGTTCTCTCCTCTCTCCTCATCTCTCTCTCTGCCCCTCTCTCCTGCAGAGCTTACACTCAGAACCTCTCTCTCTCTGTCTCTCTGTTCGTTCTTCCTCCTCTCTCCTCACTCACGCATTACTTTATCCCCCACCTACGTGTCCAAGGGTGAGTACCATTGGTCAGTATTTTTACCGCCTCGTACCCAGAGTTATCTCCCTCTAATTCCATTGGATATTCAAATCATGACAGTCACGCCTACACGCCTTACTCTCTATGGTGGTAAATTGGTCATTTAATTGATTAGCTTGATTTCACCCCCACCACACACTACCTTCTCCCTCTCCCTTTCCGGCGATGTCGACCTGATTGTGGGCACTGGTCGTAAATTAGCTAGATCAGTCTGGCCCAGACCTATCGAACGTTGGTCGGGCCACTCCGACGGGTCTAGGGGGCCGATGTTTGTCTCCGTGGAAGATTAGGATAGCCTTTTCGCTGTGCTCAAATTGGCCGGATGAGTCTGTTTCCGGGCGTCGAGACTCGTTTGACCAGACATCGAGGCGTCGGTCAGCTACTTAGTCCGTCTGGCTGGACAGACCGTCTCCGTGGAGCCTCTCCGCTATGCTTAATTGGCTGGACCCGACACATGGGGCCGTCTGCCTGGCGCCGAATATTTGAGTTAGAGCTTATGTCCAAACAACCTGGCTGGCGACGGACCACGACTTTGGTTTTTTTTTTTGTCCGTGCAATTTCCCCTTGCAAAAGACTATGCACCGCATTGTCTCAAAACAACGGTACCAAAAAAGACAACAACCGAATTTGCTGACACACAGCTACACGTGCAAAGTTTGAAAAATACTTTACAACCAACGGTTTATAAATTATAAAATATCATTAGTGAATACCGCCCCAATGAGTTATCATGACGTGCGCTCTTGCTTTTATTTCGACCCCATTTTATAACGACCTCTGTGCGCACCTAGCAATTCCCCTACCTGCGGATTTGCCATCTCTCCTCTTCACAACTACTTTGAAGAGCACAATATAATATGATCACGATCCATGACACTTCACTGAGGAATCTCCATCCTCACTTATTGCAAATAATGCATCACTAACGAGTGACTGTATGCTCCAAGCATAACTACATTCACATGAACAATCTCACAAAGAAAATATGAACAAGTCTCACACAGAAAATATGAACCATACCCCAAATGGGAATGAACCCATATCCAATCAACATAACCGCATCAACCACATATTATCAACAAAGCCCCCCGGGAAATATGACTGACTTCCTCTGAGTTGCAGCTTGCTAGACTACGCGACTTAAATAGTCAGCTCCGACATTCTGTCGACCCGGAATGTACTGCACTCGATACCTTAGGCTGCAGTGCCATTGCCCAACGCAGAACCCCGCTGTTTTTCAGCTGTGCCCCCCTGCAGGAATTTGAGTGGCTGATGATCTGTCTCTATCACGAACTCTTTCCCATACAATATTTGTGGAACTTCTGCACGGCCCACACGAAGCTAAACACTCTTCTCTACCGTTGCGTAAACCCCCCTTCACACTTTGTCAACTTCCTGCTAGCATACCTCACAGGGAACTCGACCTCTTCGTGCTCCTGCAACAATACTGCCACCTACTCCACCGCCTGATGCAAACTGTCCACAACAAAATGGTTTGACATATCCGGTAGCTTCAAGATGGACGGGAACCTAGTCTTTCCAACACCGTCTGCAGTCTTGCTCTGCAGCATCTGACCACTCGACCACTGCCGGTTTCCCTGCTTGACCAAATCACTGAGAGGACTTTGTGATTGCTGCAAAATTTGGTACAAACTCCCGGCAAAAAAACCAATAAAACCTAGCAGACTCCTGACTTCTGTTTTGGTCTTTGGTCTCTCTGAATTCATCATCTTCTCCACCTTTCCCCTTTCTGGCTGCTTTGTGTCGCCTCCGACAACAAAACCTAGGAACTCCTACTGTCTAGCCCTTCATACAGTGACACATCCCTGTAAGACTCTTCTGGAAACTTAGGGAACAAAAAACTCCCCTTTTCTGCTGGGGCTCTTTCACCTCAACAATGATTTTCTGCTGCGCCTATGTGCTGAGTCTCACGCTGAATATATTTGTGGAGAAAATTTTGCATGGAAAAGTTTTAGTTTTCCCATTCCCCATCAATTCGGTAATCCCGACCGACCTCTTCAGTGATGGTGAATGGTCCTTTCCAAGATCAGCAGCTTGTTTTGACCCGTGGGAAGCAGTACCAGGACTTGATCTCCCGCCTTGAGGGATTGCTTCCTCACCTTCCTGTCATATTGCTTCTTCTGAACGACCCTAGCCTCCTGCAAACCTTCCCTTGCAAACTTACACGTCTCATACCTGTGCCCACCTTTGGAACAGGGCGAGATTGGGCCAATCGGATCGATAGCCACTCTCCTGAATGGTGTTGTCAGTTAAAGGGGGATGTTTAAGAGGCGCCTTCCTCTTCACCCCTCTTGTGGCTGACCTTTGCCCACACGTCACATGACATGCAGAAACGCTTGATGTCTGCCATTGCCCCTGGCCAATGAAAATCATCAAAGATTCGGTCAGCTGTTTTGCTGGGTCGAGATGACCCGCCATGAGCGACTCGTGCCCCGCTGATATGACAGTGTCACGATAACCTGCTGGTACCTCTAACTGAGTGGTCACCTTACCTGTCTTCCCCTTGGTGAACACTGGGTACAACAGCCCGCCTTTCCCACAGAAATTCTGTCTCACCTCCTCTAACCACCTGTTTCTCTCCACCTCTTGCCAACTCCCAAGACTTCACGAGCGAAGGGTCTTGTTCCTGCGCTGCCCTAAACTCATCAGGCGACACATCTATGCCCGACTTCTTGCTGGAACGACTAACGGTTTATCAACCTTTTTCCTCCTTCTTGCTCCTTGTTTGAACTGCTGCCCCTGTAGCAGTCAACAACTCAGGATCCCCTGGATCCCTTGCCCCTGGAATATTTCCAATGATCAAATCATGAAGGGGTTTCTCCATCACCAACGCAGACAACTCGCCTGAGAAGTAAGGGGTACGTACTTCTATCTTAGCAACTGGAAACTCCCTCACAGTGCCATCGATTAGAGTACAGGTCTGGATTTGCCCTGTCAAATCCCCTTTCTCGACCAGCGTTGTTCTCACCACACCGCATGAACACCAGTGTCCCGTAACACTTTCACCCTCTGCTGGCCAATCCACCCTTCTTCCACTGGTGACGAACCACTCAGCTTAGTGCCCTCCATCCCTGACACTGACTGCTGTCCAGTGCTAGCCATAGGCTGCACTCCACCCTCTTCAGATTGGATCCCTGTTGGTTCCACTGCAGGTCGTTTCCCTTGACGACCCTTATCCACCTCTTGCAAGGCTGCTGCCTTCTGGAACCTCATGCGACAATCCCTGGCCACATGTCCCTTCTTGTGACAAATGAAACACCTATTTCCCTTTGTCCTCCTTTCTGCCCCACCACTGGGTTTGCAGACTGTGCAGAAAACTCCCCTAGTCTCCTTGCACTCTTCTCACCTGTGCCTGGCACCTGTTTCTCCTGCACCTTAGTGCCCAAACGTGCCTCTCTATACACCTCTGCGAACTTCAACAACTCCCCTGCTGTCTCTGGCTGTCTCTCTTTCAAATGTTTTGGTCAACTCAGGGCCGCATCCTGACAAAATCTGTTCCTCATAACCAGCTCTTTCAATTCAGCGAACTCCTTCTTCGTACCACTCAACTCTAGCCATTTATCAAAATAGTGATCTAAACGTGCACCAAACTGAGTGTACGTTTCACCTGCTTGCAATCTAGCTGAACGAAATTTCTTTCTGAATCCTTCCTCTGTGAGGTCAAATCCTTCATCAACGACTCCTTCACGGCACCAAAATCAGATTGTTGTTCTGCCGGTAACGCAGTGAAGATCTGTAATGCCTTACCCGTCAATAGCGCTGACAAAATGACTGCCCACTCTTCTGAAGGCCAACCCTGACTGGTCCACAAACGTTTCGAAACGACTGATGTATGCATCAATCGAATCGGTTCCTTCAGAGAATTTTGGCAACTTGGGTCGGGGGGCGTAACTGCGCACAGAGTCACTGGAAAGTGAACTACCATCCTCGGTGGTCTCCCTTTGTATTCTCACTCGCTCTAACTCTAATTGGATCCTTAGTCTTTCTGTTTCCTGCATTTCTCTAGCCTGATTTTCGTTAGCCTGAATCCTTAATCTTTCTGTTTCCTGCGTTAATCTTTCTGTCTCTTCCTTTTTCTACTGCGACACAGCGTCTTTCCGCACGTTCATCTTCTTCCATCTTTGTTGGGTTTCAACAAATTCTCGCAGCTCTTCTCCCGAGTAGCCTTAAATCACGAGCGACGCCACAAGTTTTCAATAGGGGTGTTCTTTTCTTTCCGCCCATTATATCTTTTTTTTTTTTTGAACAAGATTTTATTACTACGACAGCCAAACGGTGGTTACCGACACGAGGGGACGTAATAGCACAATCCTATGAATGATAATATTAGCTTGGGACAACGTAGTTAGTTTTTATAAGACGCCCAGCGCCCTAAACCCAACTATGAGAGCGAATTATAGGAAATCTGTGCGAAATAAGTACTCTGGGGCTGAAATTGCCAAGCCTAGTTTAAACTATCTTGGAAGCAATGCCAAGCCTAGTATATTAACTATCTTGGGAACATACAGTAAAACAACACCTTGTCTTAGGATTACAACACTTGAATCCCACAGCTTCCTCTCTGAGAATTTGGAACAATTATAATAAAGGGGCCAGAATTATCCTGGCGGGGCTCGCCAATAATTTGTCAACCTCGGGGTATGTCAGTGGAGGAAGGACAAAGCGCAACAGCCAAACACACTCACAGCTTGCTTACAATCTCTTTCATATATCATGCATTCGTCACATCAAACCACAAAGTAAAGTCTATAACTTTACTACACATGATCATAGAAAGAAACATCAATGCATATGGAAAATCAAAAAAAATTAAAACATTCTTTTCTTTCCTTGAACTTCACAAAATCATTTATCTAAATCATCATTAACTAACCCGGGTATAAATAGATTCTACTTTACCTGGCCAGGTGATCTTAACTATTCACGAATCACTGTCTTTTCTTTCTTTTTTTTTTTTTCTTTTCTTTCCTGTCACTTTCACAAGCACGACACAACTGCTGGCACTGGTGTTGGTCTGCTGGCACTGGTCAGGTTAGACTGCTGGCACTGGCGTTGGTCTGTGGTTCTGCTTGACGAAGTGACGCTGCAGTATGAGGTCAACCCCCGGGTTTAGATGGAACAGTGACTATCAACATCGATCTGTTCTCCTTTCTTTCTTCCTGCATTAACGCATTCCCTCTCTCTCTCTCTCTCTTCTAGTCTGCTCTCAAATGGACATGGTTGCTTTTTTTCCTTTTCTTTTCTTTCTTTTTCTCTTCATTAGTTTTGCAACTCTCTCTCTCTCCACATCGCTCTTTAGTCCTTCCTCTGCAGACTCTCTCTATGGTGCTAAAAAGCTACAACTTGGTTCTCTCCTCTCTCCTCATCTCTCTCTCTGCCCCCCTCTCCTGCAGAGCTTACACTCAGAACCTCTCTCTCTCTGTTCTCTGTTCGTTCTTCCTCCTCTCTCACTCACGCATTACTATCCCCCACCTACGTGTCCAAAGGGTGAGTACCATTGGGCATATTTTTACCGCCTCGTACCCGGAGTTATCTCCCTCTAATTCCATTGGATATTCAAATCATGACAGTCACGCTACACGCCTTACTCTCTATGGTGGTCAATTGGTCATTTAATTGATTAGCTTGATTTCACCCCCCCCACACACTACCTTCTCCCTCTCCCTTTCCCGGTGACGTCGACCTGATTGTGGGCACTGGTCGTAAATTAGCTAGATCAGTCTGGCCCAGACCTATCGAGACGTTGGTCAGCCACCCGACTGTCCTACGGGGCCGATGCTGTCTCCGTGGGAAGATTAGGATTAGCCCTCGCTGTGCTCAAATTGGCCGGGTTAGTCTGATCCGGCGTCGAGACTCGTTTGACCAGACATCGAGGCGTCGGTCAGCTACTTAGTCCGTCTGGCTGGACAGACCGTCTCCGTGGAGCCTCTCCGCTATGCTTAATTGGCTGACCCGACACA
>JAFLJL010002981.1:94289-114289 GCA_018398815.1 Conus ventricosus
CTAGTCGGTCCATAACAGGACAAGAAAAAAACATGAGTTGATATACTGGCTCTTTAGTTTGGGGCGAATTCATATGTGTCGATGATGACATTCTTACGCTGCAGATGTAATCAAGCAATCCTGTCACATTAAAACATGATTAGATCGGACATTCCACTCAAATAATTTGTATTGGACATGAAAATGAAGATAAACCACACACACACGCACGCACGCACGCACGCACGCACGCACGCACGCACGCACACACACACACACCACTCTCGCGCGAGTGCGCAGGGCACGGGTGCACGTATTTCAGAAGCAAACAAAGTAGCGTTCCGTGTTTCCCATTTTCGCCCTCATTAACATCAACCCTTTAATTACCGCTCGGAAGGGGCCACGAACACCACATTGACCCACTTCCTCGTGTCCACTCTCATTAACATTAACCCTTTAATTACCGCTCGGAAGGGGACACGAACACCACATTGACCCACTTCCTCGTGTCCACTCTCATTAACATTAACCCTTTAATTACCGTCGGAAGGGACCACGAGCACCACATTGACACCACTTCAATTCCTCGTGCCCCACTCTTCATTCATACATTAACCCTTTAATTACCGCTCGAAAGGGACCACGAACACCACTATTGACCCACTTCCTCGTGTCCACTCTCATTAACATTAACCCTTTAATTACCGCTCGTAAGGGACCACGAACACCATATTGACCCACTTCCTCGTGTCCACTCTCATTAACATTAACCCTTTAATTACCGCTCGAAGGGACCACGAACACCACATTGACCCACTTCCTCGTGTCCACTCTCATCAGCATTAACCCTTTAATTACCGCTCGGAAGGGACCACGAACACCACATTGACCCACTTCCTCGTGTCCCTACTCATTAACCATTAACCCTTAATTAACCGCTCGGAAGGGACCACGAACACCACATTGACCCACTTCCTCGTGTCCACTTTTCATTAACATTAACCCTTTAATTACCCCTCGGAAGGGACACGAACACGACCCACATTGACCCATTACCTCGTGTCCACTCTCATAAACATTAACCCTTTAATTACCGCTCCGAAGTGCCACCAGAATACCCTAATTACTGCACCACTTCCTCGGTCCACTCTCATTAACATTAACCCTTTACATTACCGCATCGGAAGGGCCAACGAACCCACATTGACCCACTTCCCCTTGTCCACTCTCATTAACATTAACCTTTAATTACCGCTCGGAAGGGACCACGACACCACATTGACCCACTTCCTCGTGTCCACTCTCATTAACATTACCTTTAATTACCGCACGGAAGGGCACGAACACCACATTGACCCACTTCCTCGTGTCCACTCCATTAACATTAACCCTTTAATTACCGCACGGAAGGGACCATGAACACCACATTGACCCACTTCCTCGTGTCCACTCTCATTAACATTAACCCTTTAATTACCGCCGGAAGGGGCCACGAACACCACATTGACCCACTTCCTCGTGTCCACTCTCATTAACATTAACCCTTTAATTACCGCACGGAAGGGACCACGAACACCACATTGACCCACTTCCTCGTGTCCACTCTCATTAAACATTAAACCCTTTAATTACCGCTCAGGAAGTGACCACGAACACCACATTGACCCACTTCCTCGTGTCCACTCTCATTAACATTAACCCCTTTTAATTACCGCTCGGAAGGGGACACGAACACCACATTGACCCACTTCCTCGTGTCCACTCTCATTAACATTAACCCTTTAATTACCGCACGGAAGGGACCACGAACACCCACATTGACCCACTTCCTCGTGTCCACTCTCATTAACATTAACCCCTTTTAAATTTCCGCCGGAAGGCAAGGGGCCACCAACACCACATTGACCCACTTCCTTCGTGTTCCTCTCATTAACATTAACCCTTTAATTACCGCACGGAAGGGACACGAACACCACATTGACCCACTTCCTCGTGTCCACTCTCATTAACATTAACCCTTAATTACCACTCGGAAGGGGACACGAACACCACATTGACCCACTTCCTCGTGTCCACTCTCATTAACATTAACCCTTTAATTACCGCTCGGAAGGGGACACGAACACCACATTGACCCACTTCCTCGTGTCCACTCTCATTAACATTAACCCTTTAATTACCGCACGGAAGGGACCACGAACACCACATTGACCCACTTCCTCGTGTCCACTCTCATTAACATTAACCCTTTAATTACCGCTCGGAAGGCAAGGGGCCACCAACACCACATTGACCCACTTCCTCGTGTTCACTCTCATTAACATTAACCCTTTAATTACCGCACGGAAGGGACCACGAACACCACATTGACCCACTTCCTCGTGTCCACTCTCATTAACATTAACCCTTAATTACCACTCGGAAGGGGACACGAACACCACATTGACCCACTTCCTCGTGTCCACTCTCATTAACATTAACCCTTTAATTACCGCACGGAAGGGGACACGAAGACCACATTGACCCACTTCCTCGTGTCCACTCTCATTAACATTAACCCTTTAATTACCGCACGGAAGGGACCACGAACACCACATTGACCCACTTCCTTGTGTCCACTCTCAGACTCTGAAAACAGGTAAATAGTAGTGGTACAAACAGCAACAGCAGTAGTAGTAGTTGTACCACCACCACCACCACCATCACCAGCAACAGCAGCAACGTTAATAGCAACAATAACAGCAGCAGCAGCAGCTGCTGCGGAGGCAGCAGTAGTAGTAGTAGTAGTAGTAGTAGTAGTAGTAGTAGTAGTAGTAGTAGTAGTAGTAGTAGTAGTAGTCGTCGTCATCGTCGTCGTCGTTGAATGAATGAATGAATGAATATTTAGTTTAATGTCTGTTCACAAGGATAGTGATTTTAGACACCATGCAAAAGTTACCCCTCTCCCTTCAAAAATAAGAACAAGTGAAATAAAACTTCAGATTAATCTTCCAATAGGTGTGGATAGAATAACTTTTGCAATCAAAATAATGTCAATTTCTTCATCATTCAAAATGTCCCTTATGTTGTCATACTTAAGAAAAAACTCCATATTATTCAATTGGTATCTAGCAAGCAAAATTGGCCATTCTAATAGTAAGTGATGAATTGTTAGTTTAAGATTGCAAATACAATCAACTTTTGCGTACTTAGCTTTCCACGAGTTTAGTCGTATTTTGTACAGTAAACTAATTATAGGTCTACTATATGTCAAGACTTTAGATCTAGAAGCAGATGGACTAGTAGGCCTACACGTGGATTTTTCCAACAAGGAGTACATTTCATCTTTTGATAATGCCAGTTTCGCATTTGAAACTGTGTCAGAGTTATTGAAAGCTCCTCGTTTAGCAGCTCTATCAGCAACCTCATTCCAAAAGAGCCCAGAATGGGATGGCACCCAGCAAAAGTCAATACCAATACCTTTTATAGCAACACGATGAACTAAAAACTTAATTTCAAAGACAATATCGTTTCGACTGTTGCAGCTATTTTGCTTGAGCGTTTGTAAAACTGATTTTGAATCAACACATAGTAAGATGTTGTAAGTGGAATAAGGTAGATCACAAATGAATTCTAAAGCTTGCATTATTGCGTATAATTCAGACGTAAATATTGAAACATCTTTGCCTAAATGATATGACTTTTCTATTCTGAGCGAAGGAATAACAAAACCTGCACCACTGTCTGACGTTTCTAATACGGAGCCATCAGTGAAAATTTTTAGATGATTTGAATATTTTGAATCTAAATGAAGACGAACGTCAGTAACTAATAAATTCTCTTCTTCATTTTTGTTGTAATTGCTGTATTCTATATCAAACTTTGCCTTTCTTTGTTCCCATGGTGGCATCATTGGGATAATAGGCATGACTGAAATATTGTGAATATCTATTTTGCTTTTACTCATAGCGTCTTCAGTAAAATTCTTGATAGGCTGAAGAAGTGTTATGTTTTTTGCTCTCTTTGGGAATTCTGTTTCTGCATCTAAGAATATTTCTTCCTGTGTATTATTAACGACAGACAGACTTCTGATTATATATTTTGAAACTGCTAATTTTCGATGTTCTGTTAATGACAACATGTTGCTCTCTTTATATGTTCTATGTGTGTTAGAGTACATTGGGACACCAAGAGCTAGCTTGATAGCCCTACTATCTATGCTTTGTAACTTATTTAAAAGAGTATTTGAAGCACTGAAATACACCTCTTGTCCATAGGAGAGTACTGATCGAACTAAAGAAATTGCAAGGTGTAGTAATGTTTTGGTATTTTGGCTCCATGTCTGTTTATTTATGATTTTAAAAAGTTAAATCTTTTTCTTGCTTTATAAATCAAATATTCAATATGAACTTTCCAATTTAATTTTGAAGTTAAATGTACACCTAAAAACTTAACAGAATGCTTATAAGCAAGAGGGTTTCCATCCAATACTAACTGAGGAAGAGTTTTAGGATTTTCACCATTATTAAAAAGCATAAGATAAGTCTTTTCATAAGACAACTTCAATCCATTTTCTTTCATATATTGATTTAGATTATTGAGTTCTCTTTGGTATATGTTTTGAACGTAATGAACAGTTCTTTTGTTAGTATGTTTTCTCAAAGATGTGTTGATCCAAATAGCTATATCGTCTGCGTATTGCACAACATTTGTTGTTTTTGATAGACAGCTTGGTAGATCATGAATTAATATATTAAACAATAATGGAGCTAGTACAGATCCTTGTGGAATGCCAATATCAATTCTTTTCGTTGAAGAGTAGACATTTCCCAGTCTGACTTGTATTGACCTATCTGATAATAAATTACTAATGTAGTGATAAGTTATACCTGTTATTCCATTTTTTTCTTCAATTTATATAAAAGTCGTGCATGCCAAACACTATCATAAGCTTTTCGTACATCGAAGAATGTGGCAAGTGTACTTTTTCTTTTGGAGAATTGTTTCTTTATTTGAGTTGTAAGTTTAACTAAGTTGTCTGTTGTGCAACGTCCTTTTCTAAACCCAGCTTGACATGTAGGAATGATATTTTGTTTTTCACAGTGATAAAATAATCTTTTCTGTATAATTTTTTCTAATAATTTACCCGCATGGGAAGTTAAAGCTATTTGTCGATAACTACTTATATCTGATCTCGGTTTACCTTGTTTTGGAATAGGAATTGCAATTGACTGCTTCCAGATTTTAGGAAGAGCTTCATTTAACCAACATTTTTGGTAAAACGAAAATAACAATTCTTTCCAATTAAATGGTAAATGAATCAGAAGCTGATAAGAAATGCCATCCAGACCCACAGAAGAGTTATTTGAAGAAAATGACTCCAGTGCTTCAATAAATTCATCAAACTGAATTGGTGCATTAAGATAGTGTGTATTGTCAGGATTTAGGTCAACATAGGAATCTATACTTTCCTCTTTATTTCTGTAATGAACACTATCAGCATCCAGATTTGTGGATAAGCTGTTGCTAGTAAATGTGTCAAGAAACAGTTCAGCTTTTTCTTTAGACGTTAGAAATTGCTTATTCTCTATCTTTATGGGAAAGATTGGTAGCGTGAATCCGTTTTTCATTTCTTTCACCTTTGCCCAGACTTTATGTAGATCTTTTGATTCATGTACTTCAGTATTGCAAAAGTTAGTCCAGTAGTTTTTCTTGGCTCGGGCCACAACTTTATTGCTGTGAATTTTTGCTCTTTTCATATCTTGAAAAAGTTCTTCTGTATTGTTATCTATATCATTAGAAGAACAACTGACCTGATCTTTCTTCTTGGCCATTTCCTTTTGTTTTGCTATAACAGCTTTTAACCACAGTTTAAAGGATTCTTTTTTATGTGCCACAGCCTCTTCACATTCTTTTGTCCACCATATGTTTCCACTATGTTTTGGGTTTGATGATCCTTTTAAAACTGGAATAGACTCAGTAGCAGCATTTAAAATTGCTTCTGTTAGGTTAGAATAAAAAGTGTCAATACAATCGTTTTCAAAGGATCTGATGTCATGTGTCATTAAGATATTTTGGAAAGACAACCAGTTAGCAAATTTATATTGAAACTTTGGTATTTTGTCTCTACACTCATTCTCGGTATATCTACCAACTTTTTCTTCCAAAATTATTTCAATTGGAATGTGATCACTTCCTAAGCTATCCTCGCACACTGACCATGTACAATTAATTGCTAATTCTGGTGAAATGAGTGATAAATCAACCGAAGTTGCTCTGTGATTGGGTACATCTGGTATTCTAGTGACAGAACCATCGTTTAATAAATATAGGTTTGCATCAGATATGTTTTCAATCAGACGGTTACTTGTAACTTTTGTGCAACCATTCTCCCAAAACGGGGCATGTGCGTTAAAATCTCCCAAAATAATCCATTTTTGATTTTTTGTATCTAGTTGTTTGATCCAATCCGTGTTGTCGTTTACTGGACCATTTGGAAGATAGACAGACATAACGTTCACATTTAGCTTGTTATTGACTTTGATCACAGCTCCTGTCTTGTATACAGCCTCTGTTTCATTTGATATGTAAGTGGAGGATAGTTTGGAGTAATTCATGTCACGTCTTAAGTATAACGCAGTTTGTACTTTCGTTGATGTTTTGCAATCCTGAAGTAATGGAGGATAAAAATAGTTTTGTATCTTTGGCAGCTTATTGCTTTGCACATTTAATGACTGAAGTGCCAATACGCAATATGAGTGATTTTGTAAGTGACGTTCTAAATACACCAAATTGGTGTTTAATGATCTACAGTTCCATTGTAAAATCGAAAATTTAGACATGTCTTGAAATAGGACCAAATCAATACTTAAACTAACAATATCAACAAACAAAAAACTAAACTAATTTACTCTGAGCAGAAGAGGAGGAAAAAAAGAAGAAGAAAAAATGGTCCAAATGAAATTATCAGTCGACAAACTGATTGTGTTCTCAGTAAGAATGTGTCCTGAAACACCATCGGGAACCACTGCAGATACATTATACACGGTTGATAGGATGTTCCATATTAAGCATAACTCTTTAGGCGAAATTGTTAGTGAAAGATGCTACCCCCATCTCTGCAGTACATCATACATGTTCCACCGTGGACCGGGAATGCCAAAGAACCGATGATGACCATGGGGAGGACCTGGTGCCTGAAGTTGATGCCATCTGCCTGACGAAAGCTGAATTCTCACAGGTTTCTTCGGCTTCGTCCAGAAGAGATGTCGCAGGTGTCTCCCCAAACTGGCCGCCAGGATGCTGGAACCTTCAAAAGATGGATGAATGGCATCTTGAAGATGATAAGTGTTCAGTTGGTCATGCGAAACAAAAGTCACTTGCTTGTCTTCAAAGAGTTCTTTCACTACTAGAGCGTTAAAAAGCTGTCTTTTCATGTTGAGTTCTTCGTTCCTGACTGGCGCAAGTTTACTGATGACGAGCTTAGTGCTCTTGAAAGATTTGCGTATGTTTTTGACTGAGTTGACGAATCTCTTGCTCACCTTCTCAGCTTCATCCTGTTTGAGATTGTTTATTCCACAGTGAATCACTGCTGCGTCTGGTGGTGAAGTTGAAGATGCAGTATTCATCTCTCTCTCGATGTCATCTACTTTGTAAACTTTCTTGAATGTAGCACTGAAACCATATGAAGCACCAAGTCTTTTGTGTTTAACACCAGATAAGACTGAATCTTGTAAGAACACTACGGAAGGCAATTGTTCTTTTTCTTTAGAGAATGACGTCATGGTAGATCTTACGTTCGTCTTAGGAATTACGTCCTTTGTTCTTGATTTTGCTTTAATCACCTCAGCCGGTCTTGCACTTTTTTCTGGGCTTTCTGGTGCTGTTTTGGCATGTGAGAAGTCAAGAGGAGGCGTTCTGGCTGCTTCGACATAAGAGTTAGTTTGCTGAACGTCTGTCTGGATACCAATGCTCTTAAATCCATGGTGTTCTTTCTTTAGTGCTTTTCCGTTGACTAACTCTTCAATCAGCTTAGTTTGACGTTTTATCAGTTCTTCCAATGACTCAACTCGTTGAGCTAGATTGCTGATGGTCGTATTTAACTTTTTAGCCTTTTCTCGCATGGCAAGTGTCTTGGGGACTTCTTCAAACGTTGACTCATGCTCCAAACTGCTATCCAGTGTGGTTTCTTGAGGCGCATTGGTGTCACTTTTACCTTCTGTAGTCTCTTCAGTCGATTCAGTAGTTCCTTCATCTTTTTCTAGAGATTCTCCAGGATGATCTTCACTATTAGACACATATTCCTGCGTCTTGGAATCGGAGGAACCGGATTTCTTAGACTTTCTTCGTGTAGATTTTCTCATCGCAGTGGTTTGATCCCAAAGTTTAACTGTTGTTATTGTTGTTGTTGTTGTAGTTGTTGTTATTGCTGCTTGTCACGGACAAAAATAGAAAAACCGAATTCGTGGTCAGTCGCCAGCCAGTTCAATTGGACATAAGTCCAAACGCAAACATTCTGGTTCCAAGCAGACGACTTGATGTGTCGCGTCAGCCAATTAGGCACAGCGAATAGGCTATTTTTAGTCCTCACGGAGACAGCACTGTCCAGCAGACAGACTGAGTGGCTGGACCGACGTCTCAATAGGTCTGGCCAGACGGATCTTAGCGTCTGGGTCAGACTGATCAGCCAATTTGTGACCAGCGCCCACAGTTAAGCCAGACGTCGCCGGTTGAAGTAGGAAGGGGGAAGGTATTGTGTGGTGGGGGTGAAATCAAGCTAATTAATTAAATGACCCATTGACCACCACAGAGAGCAAGGCCGGTAGATGTGACTTTGACGAGTCGAATGTCCAATGGAATTAGAGGGGAGGTAACCTCAGTACGAGGCGGGAAAAATACTGACCAATGGTACTCACCCTTTGACACATAGGATGAGGATAAGAAAGTGAGAAGAGAGAGGAAAAAGGAGAACGAGAGGGAGAACGAAAAACAGAGAGAGAGAGAGAGGTTCTGGGAGTGCTCTGCACGAAAGAAAGCAGAGAGATGAGAGGAGGAGTGAAGAGAACCGAGTTGAAGCATTAGCACCAGATAGAGTCTGCAGAGGAAGGACTAAGGAGAGATGTTGAGAGAGAGAGTTGCTAACTGATGAAGAGAAAAAAAAAGAAAAAGAAAAGAAAAGCAACCATGTCCATTTGAAAGAGCAGACTAGAAGAGAGAGAGTGCAATGCGTTAATGCAGGAAGAAAGAAAGGAGAACAGATCGATGTCTGGTAGTCACTGTTCAATCTGAACCGGGGTTCGACCTCTTACCTGGCAGCGCCACTTTCATCAAGCAGAACCACAGGCCAACGCCAGTAACCTGACAAACGCCAGCGGTCTAACCTGACCAGTGCCAGCGGTCCAACCTGACCAGTGCCAGCAGTTGCGTCGTGACTGGTGTTTGTGAAAGTGACAGTGAAAAGCAAAGAAAGAAGAAAAGGAAAGACAGTGATTCGTAATTAGTCTAAGATCACCTGGCCAGGTAAAGTGAAAAATCTATTTATACCCGGGTTAGTTATGATGATTTAGATGAATGGTATTGTGAAGTTCAAGGAAAGAGAGAATGTTTTATTTTGTTTGACTCCATGCGCATTGATGTTTGTTTCCATGATTATGTGTAGTAAAGTTATAGACTTTACTAGTGGTTTGATGTGACGAATGCATGATATATGAATGAGATTGTAAGCAAG
Organism: Conus ventricosus; assembly: GCA_018398815.1. Taxonomy (NCBI): domain Eukaryota; kingdom Metazoa; phylum Mollusca; class Gastropoda; order Neogastropoda; family Conidae; genus Conus; species Conus ventricosus. The sequence continues at coordinate 103,975 of JAFLJL010002981.1, forward strand.
CTGTGAGTGTGTTTGGGCTGTGCGCTAGTCCTTCCTCCACTGACATACCCCGAGGTTGACACTGCTGCTGCTGTTGCTGGTGTTGCTATTGTTGTTGCTGTTGTCGTCGTCGTCGTCGTCGTCGTTGTCGTCGTCGTCGTCGTCGTCGTCGTCGTCGTCGTCGTCGTCGTCGTGTAGTAGTAGTAGTAGTAGTAGTAGTAGTAGTAGTAGTAGTAGTAGTAGTAGTAGTAGTAGTTAGTAGTAGTAGTAGTAGTAGTAGGTAGAGGAGGAGGAGGAGGAGGAGGAGGAGTAATTGGGATGGGGTGGGAGTGGTTGTAGTAATGCGATGAGGAAATCAGTTCATGTTTATGGTCTAGGGATAGGAGGAAGACGACGACGACAACGATGACGACGAGGAGGAGAAGTCGAAGAAGGAGGAGGAGAAGGAGGAGGAGGGGGTAACTGGGAGAAGGGTAGGAAGGAGAAGGAAGAGGTGTAGGAAGAGAAAGGAGGTGTAAAGTGAGGAGGAATTTAAGTTCATGTTTATACGAGGGCCACCCCATAAGTTCTCGGATGGGAAAAGATGGAAGTACACTGGCATTTCTTATCTAGCTCAACTTTTCAAAAGATCCTCCATCAGTGTATATGCACTTTTCCATCCTTCTAAACCACGAATCCATCACCCCAGCCCACTCCGACTTAGGTATACCAGAAATCAAGCTCTCGGCAAACGCTCGGGCATCTTCAGGGCTCTCAAACGGCTTTCCTTTCAGTTGTTTTTTCAAACGAGGGAACAAAAAGAAGTCACAAGGGGCTAGGTCAGGAGAATACGGAGGATGAGTGACGAGCTGCACGCTGTTCTCTTGCAAGAAGTCTAAAGTTGCAGCTGCCGTGTGGGCGCTGGCGTTGTCGTTGTGGAGGAGTAGGTGGCGGATACCGGTCCGTGGTCGCCGTGCACTCCTAGCCTCGAACACTTTTGGCAGGCAGGTGTTGATGTACCATTCAGCGTTCACTGTCTTTCTTTCCAGAAGCGGTACAGTAGTCACATGACCGGATCTTGCGAAGAAAACTGCAATCATTTGCTTTGTGCAGCTTCTTGATCTCTTAATTTTCACAGGTGGGATTTCCCCTGGAAACAGCCAAACTGACGACTGCTGTTTTGTTTCGGGGTCATACTGGTAAACATAGGTTTTGTGACCTGTGACGATATTGGAGACCCTATCTGATCTTCCTCCGTCAAATGTTTGCAGCATAAATTGGCACCATTCAACCCTAGCCCCCATCTGCTCCCCAGTCAGCTGGTGGGGAACCGAACGGGCGCAACGCTTCCGTACAGAGAGATTGTGCCGAAGAATGCGGTCTAAGCTTCCTGATGAAAGGTTTAGAGTATCCTTGAGTTCATCCTCCGTGATTCGAGGATTTTCTGTAATCATAGCCTTCACTGTGCTCACGTTCCCATCGGTAGTAACTGAAACTGGACGTCCACAACGGTCACGATCTTCCAACGACATTGTACCAAACTGAAATTCTTTGAACCACCTATGGACTGTGGATAATGATGGAGCCTTGTCGCCAAAACAGTTTGTCAATCTTATAAAACTTTCCTTGAAAGACTTCCTTTGAAGATAGTCATAATAAATCATGGCACGAAAATCTCTCCAAGACAAGCTCTCTGCAACATTTTGAAAACCGTCCCCTTTGCCATCCATTTTGCTGCCTAGAACAAATTTGGCTCTGACGATTTTTATCATTGTTTGTGTCATAGCTATTATGACATCGCTTGTGATGATGGTATAAAAATTGAAATTATGACGTCAGTGGTTTCTGGGCATCCGAGAACTTATGGGCTGGCCCTCGTATTGTAGTAAAAGCTGTGGTAGCAGTAGTAGTAGTAGCAGCAGCAGCAGCAGCAGCAGTAGTAGTAGTAGTAGCTGCTGGGTAGTAGTAATGGTTGTAGTAGTAGTAGCAACAGCAGCAGCAACAGCAACAGTAGTAGTAGCTGAAGTGGTAATGGCAACAGCAGCAGCAGTTGAAGTAGTATAGCAGCAACCGCTGCAGCAACAGCAGTAGAAGTCATAATAGTAGTAATCATATCAGCAGCAGTAGTAGCAGCAGCTGCAGCAATAGCAGTAGCAGCAGCAACAGCTGCAGCAGTAGTAGTAGTAGCAGGTCATGTAATTCGCATGCCAGACCATCGGCTGCCAAAGAAACTATTGTTTGGCGAACAACAACAAGGAAAACGCTCTCATGGAGGCCAGAAGAAACGTTTCAAAGACAGCCTCAAATCTTCCCTGAAGGCCTTTAACATCAGCCACACCACATGGGAGCAGACTGCCCAGGACAGAGACGGGTGGCGATCAGTTGTCCGCAAAGGTGCAGAGACCTGTGAAAGCAACAGAATTGCTGCAGCTGAGCAGCGCAGGATGATCAGGAAGACCAGTGTCAACAGATCTCCAACTGCCGTCACCATCCCCTGTCCATACTGTGATAGGTCTTTCCGGCGCAGGTCGGCCTGACCAGCCATCTACGCACTCCCCCCCCCCCCCCCCCCCCCCCCCCCCCCCGATCCCAGGATGACTAGATGGTCTTCGTCGTCTCGACGGACAAACAATACAGTAGTAGTAGTAATGGTAGTTCTAGTTGTTTTTATGGTAGTAGTCACAGCAGGAATTCTGCTTCTGTTTATAGTCTAACTGTAGTAATGGTAAGAGGAGATCAAAGCTGGTGTATTTATTTAGTAGTAGTAGTAGTAGTAGTAGTAGTAGTAGTAGTAGTAGTAGTAGTAGTAGTAGTAATAGCAGTAGTGGGCGCAGACGAGGACGGCAGAGAAAGAGCTGGTCCGACAATATAAAGGACTGGACCAAAATGACCATGCCAGATCTCCTCACGACAGCTACCAACATAAGAGCCTGGAGAGAAACGGCGGCTGCCTCATCATGTCCCCCCAACGACCCCAGCGGTCAGGGGAATGACTGACTGACTGAGTAGTAGTAGTAGTAGTAGTAGTAGTAGTAGTAGTAGTAGTAGTAGTAGTAGTAGTAGTAGTAGTAGTAGTAGTAGTAGCAGCAGCAGCAGTAGTAGTAGAAGTAGTAGTAGAGGAAGAAATAGGAGGAGGAATTAGCACTTGATAACACATTTTAAACAGAATTATTCATGAGTGTCACGACCGACCCCTGGAGGTCTGCCCTGACAGGATCGGTCTAGGTGGGAGTGAAGGGAGTGACTGACCTCACACGCTCCGCAAGAGACCACACAATAAAGATTACGATACAACACCCCATTTATTCACACCAGCAAAATAAACATTCCAACACACGCACCATGCACGATCACAATAAAGCACTCCAACGCACACAACATGCACAATCACGATCAAGCACTCCAACGCACACAACATGCACAATCGCAATCAAGCACTCCCACACCCACAACATGCACGATTATAAATAAATATTTCACCATACGACGTACACAATCACAATTACAGCATTCCAGCACATATGACATGTACACAATTATAAAGAAATATTTCCAGTATTGACCCTTTCTCACACCACGGAGTGCGTCCACATCCCTGCCCCTGTCAAGTCCGCAGGGAGCACCCTGTCGCACTAGGTGCTTCGAGCCGGGTGGGTTCTCGCAGGGAGTCGCCCAAAGCCGACACCCTCGACTCCCAAGCGGGCAGTGAAGAGCGTGTCCCGGGGGGAGGGGGGGGGGGACGTAGCTGTTACTGGAGGTTCTGGACGGGGTCCAGGCCGGCCAGTCGAGACGGCGGGCTCTTCTAGCAGTCCACGGTCCCGACCAGGGCGTGGCCTCGACCAGCGCGTGGCACCATCCCGTCCGTGGTCTCAGCCAGGACGTGGCCTCGACCAGCACGTGGCACCATCCAGTTCGTGCTCCAGGTGAAGCCCCCGGGAGGGGGGAGGACGTAGCTGGGAGGAGAGTCGGAGAGGAGGAAAAGAAGAAGGAAGGAGGAAGGAAGAAGGGTACTGGAACCCTGCCGTCAGTACCGTCTGACCATTGCTGTCAAGTCTTATCAGCCACTCGCATGATGGGCGAGGGGAAGTGTATTAAACGCACACAGTACACCCATTGAATCAAGTCTTCTCACACGATGCAGGTAAAAGACTGCATTAAATCAACAGGTTATAAAACAAATATGAATTATCTTCACCCTTCTCTCACTCACGCTTAACGTTTTCCTTCCTTAGGAAATAAATCAACACAGCGACCATCGCTTAATAACTGCCACCACATTTGCAAATAGTAATTCAATGGCATAATTGTCACATTTTATAAACACATTTCAAAATAACACAAATCTCCAACCACGCATCCGAACGACAAATCATGCGTACGCACGCTCGTGAACATAAAACTCGTTCTCCTTGCACACACAAACAGACGGTGGCCGAAGGATAAAAGTCCGGCGAATGTGACAGGGGCGGACGAGCGAGACCAAGCAAGTTCCAACCCTGAATCACCAGGTTCTCTCCCTTCCCCACCGACTACCGCATCACCAGATACATAAACAGGAGAAAGAATTTTGGAAATAATTTAGAATGGCCAGGTTAAAGATTGAATTAACCAGAGAAAAGGTCTCACACAATATTCCTCTTACAATTTCGAAAACAAAAGAAAATTGCGCAAAAGTGAAGACTAAGCCGGCTAACAACAACAAATCAAAACAAACAGACCACGAAACTGATGCTTACCAGCTACCCGTGGGTGACCCCGAAGAGGCGGGTCAAAGGACTCTCTCTACCCTCTGTCCAGTCGAGAGGACAGAGGCGAAGATGCGGAAACAGAAGAAATGATGTCCCTCTCCTACAGGCCGACTGCAGGAATTGAAAGTACTGACTGTACTCTCGATGACATGGTAAAGAACCGGGACTGGAGCAGGCGCCCCCAGAGACATCTTCCGCTCGAGTGAAGAGCTAACCTCCTTCAGCAATGGCGGCCAACATGCCATGCTGCGTCACAGAGTGAGCATACTTCAAACTAAAAGAAACGAAGCACGTGCGACAGGTAAAAAGACAGGCGAGAGCCGATAGACAGAAAGTTCGAGAGAAAGGTACCGGCCACCCGTGAACTTGCAGGATGAATAGCACGGGCGGTGGAATTAGAGAGAGAGAGAGAGAAAGCAAACCGAAGTTGAGCTGAACCACACCAAGGTGCAACTGCACCACAAGCCACCCTAAGGGACGGATACACGACAACAGCAACGACAATAAACAAATAAGTAATTCCGCCACCCTAGGTGGGTCGAACGTCGTAGGCCTCGTGACAAACTCGTGACAAACCCCCCTTCTAAAAGCATCTGTTTCTCTGAGATACAGTGCTACTTTGAACCTTGTCGCATGTGCAACTTCACAACAATGGGACCGAACCAACCCTCTGTGATCGACAGAGTACGAAAAATCCAATACAAACATTCCACGATAGAATCACACCGAGGAATACATAATACTACATTTATCAAACAACTAAGCAAACCTTCCAACCATGAAAGTAACAATACGAACCATTGGTGATTCACTACCGTTAACCTCACTAAAGTGACAACTGTCACTGCACCTGATACAGAGACCAAAAAGGGATATAACCCTGGTTGAGGGGAGGTGTCCCTCTGACTGATTTTCCAATATGCTAACTACGGAGCTCGGCTAAGATAGTCAGCATCCGTATTACAGGAACCCTTGATATGACGGAAAGTGAACGCATGACTCTGCAGCTCCACTGCCCAACCCATGAGTCGACGACTGACTGGCCGGATCCGGTCCAGGTACTGGAGAGGATGATGATCGCTCTCCAGCACAAACTTCCGGCCGTACTTCTTCTTGGGCACGCCAGTGCGCGTCCAAATCTGCCTGAGAGATTCAGCAACAGTAGGGGCATCGATAGTCCTAAGCGGGACAGCCTCTGGGTATCGACTCGCAGATTCTACCACTACCGAAGTGTAGCGGTGACCGCGATCGGATGGAGGATTAATGGGTCTCACCAGGTCGACCCCAACCTTGCTGAATGCCTCCCCAACCAGTGGCACTGACCCTAGGGGAACACGCTTCAAGCGACCCTTAGGCGTTGTCCGTTGGCAGACATCGCAACTGCGGTAGTACTGCCTAACCTGCGAGTTCATCCCTGGCCAAAAGAAGTCTTGTCTTACCCGCTCGAGAGTCCGCTTGGAGCCCATATGACCTGCCATAGGTGAATCATGGGCCTGCCGGAGAACAGACTCTCTCAAGCTTTGGGGAACAACAAGCTGTTTGGCCACACGATCTGCCTGAGTGAAAACCCTAAAGAGGATCCCCTTGTGGAGCTTAAAGCTCCCCTTTGGGGCGTGTCGGGCAGACTGAGCGGGACGATCCACAAGTTGTCGTAGGCGTTGGACATCCAAGTCCCTGGCCTGAAGACGGATAATGCTAGCAGGATCGGCCCTTGCCAGAACCTCGTCAGAGATCGGCTGAAGAACGGGACGCAATTCCTGTTCCTGCTTCTTAGCTTTGGCGCGTGTGGTGACTCCCACACACGCCTGTACGGGCAAATCCGTAGACACGGACTGACTGCGTCCGTCCGCGAAGGTGATAGTATTCCCTATGATAAGGGAATACAGAGGTCGCTCCACCGCGATGGCCCATACTTCGCCACAGAAGTAGGGGGTGGAGATAGAAACGAGTACTGAAGGACGGGTGGAGGTAAAACCAGCCTCCAGCCCGCACACATGGTAACTGGCGCCCCGCCGGGCCTTAGGGGAAACTAAATCCTTATCCACAAAGAGTGTTGATGCTCCCGAATCCCTGATGGTGTCGACCAAGGATGAACCAACAACAGAAAGAAACACTGGACACTCTGAACCACTAGAAGCTGGGACGGAACCCACGTTAGCCGAGGCGCGAGGATGCTGGAGAGGACTAGCCCCATGACTACCAGCGGCTCTAGGGCAATCTTTCCTGATGTGGCAGGACGACCACAAAGAAAACAAAATCGAGGTGCTGAGGTCCCCGATGGACTGCCTGCCTTGTTCACCCCGCTAGCAGTTGTCGGCGCCCTTACCGCCACTAAACCTGTGGAGGGCTTCCTCTCCGTATCTGGGCGATGCCCATAAGCCCTGCGAGCTTCAGCAAACACCTCAGCGGTGTGAATCGCAGCCGCGAAATCCTGAGGTGCTGTCTGCCTATCCGGATCCTCAACTCTGGGGACACAGTGTTGGTGAGCTGTTCAATGAGGATCAGATCCTCCAGCTCCAACTTAGCTAACTGACGCCAGTACCCTAGCGTCTTGCGCAGCCTATCACCAAACTGCACAAAGGTCTCATCATTATTCTTCTTCATGGACCTAAACTTCCTCCTGTAGGTCTCTGGGGTAAGGTGGAAACGCTTACGCAGAGCCAACTGCATGTCTGCATAAGACGCGCCTTCATTTAGAGTGAGCACACACTCCCTTGCAGCACCAGATAATCCAGAAAAAAGGTGCATAGCCTTTTGCTCCTCAGACAATTGGTATGAACAAGCAACCTTGTCGAAATGCTGTAAGAACATATCAATGTCCTCACTAGGTCTGAACTCTGGAAGCTTTAACTTTGGGCCTCTAACTCTATCACCTGCCTGGTGATTAACCCCCTGACTTACAGATGCGGGAGACCGCGAAAAAAGTTGTTCCATCTCCTCCCTACGAGAGCCTCCATCCTGTCTAGTTCTTCCTACGGAGGGCTTCCTGCCTGTCAGCCTCTTCCCTACGCCGATCCTCCTGTCTGGCAGCCTCCTCCCTACGCTGAGCCTCCTGTTTAGCAGCCTCCTCCCTACGCTGAGCCTCCTGCTTAGCAGCCTCCTCCCTACGAAGAATAGCCTCTTCCTTATGCATAACCTCCTGTCTGTCAGTCTCCTCTCTACGCAGAGCCTCCATCCTGTCTAGTTTCTTCCCTACGGAGGGGTTCCTGCCTGTCAGCCTCTTCCTACGGAGCCTTGCCTCTTCCCTACGTTCTTCCCTACGTTGGGCCTCATCCTCCCGTCGCTGTCGCTCCAGAAACATAAGGACAGAGGTGATATCCTGAGCGGGGTTCACCACTCCCGACACGGGAGGATGATCCGTCTGACCCGTCCCTTGGGTCTCGACTTTCCCATAAGGAAAGTCTTCTGGGGGATGCCCCTTACGAGGGGAAGCCTGGAGAGGAGAAGGTTTCGGTCTCTGCGACTCAACAGAAGCCCACAGTTGCTTCGCTATACTCTGACGCTTCCGAGCGGAAGTGCCAGTCGGGGTCTCGACAGGGAGACCCCCAGCGAAGAGGTAGTAAAAGTACTCACTGGGCTACCTGCTACAGCACTGGAATAGGTAGAAGTTACCGTAGTCGAAGTACTAGTACTAATAGTAGGGACTACAGTAACATTTTGAATACCCTTCTTCTTCGACGCCCGCGTCGCCATACCACCAGCGCCGGACGTCGCCATGACAACAATATCCTACAGTTTTCCAAATACAGGGGAAAAACAATTCCACTAGAAAAAAAAAAAACAAATATTTTAGGGGCGTGTGTATATGTGTGTATGTGTGTGTGTGCGTGTGTGCGGACAAGTTCCGGCTGCTCCCACTCTGGCAACACCGCGCTCTACAGCACGAGCAACAGTGCGGTGGGGCTCACCGAAAAAAAAAAAAAAAAAAAACTATGTCCGGCTGCCCCCACTCTGGCAACACCGCGCTCTACAGCACGAGCAACAGTGCGGTGGGGCTGGCCGAAAAAAAAAACAAAAAAAAAACTAGCAGACGGAATCCGGAGAGAGGAAAAAAAAAAACACTAGCGTCCGATACAACCCCCTGTACTCAACAACCTGGTAGAGAGAAAAAAAAAACAAAACTGGCTAAATACAACACAGGAATGGAAGACTGAGCGGCAACAGAAGGGCAAGACTTACGGCCGTACCTGCCTGAGGTACCCGGGGGAAGGAGGTCTGGACGCGGTCGACTCCCCTTGGTCTCACCTCGACTCCCGAGTCACGCCGGATGTTCCCTCAGGCCACAACAAGACTCCCTTCACGCTAGAGTCACCCAGCCAACCACCCACGAACAAACACGACAAACTGACTAAACATATACAAAACAGACAAAACTAAACAGGTACTCTGCGAAACGAGAGAGAGACAGCCAGAGCCCTTCACATCCCGGACGAGCCCCACAATTGTCACGACCGACCCCTGGAGGTCTGCCCTGACAGGATCGGTCTAGGTGGGAGTGAAGGAGTGACTGACCTCACACGCTCCGCAAGAGACCACACAATAAAGATTACGATACAACACCCCATTTATTCACACCAGCAAAATAAACATTCCAACACACGCACCATGCACGATCACAATAAAGCACTCCAACGCACACAACATGCACAATCACGATCAAGCACTCCAACGCACACAACATGCACAATCGCAATCAAGCACTCCCACAACCCACAACATGCACGATTATAAATAAATATTTCACCATACGACGTACACAATCACAATTACAGCATTCCAGCACATATGACATGTACACAATTATAAAGAAATATTTCCAGTATTGACCCTTTCTCACACCACGGAGTGCGTCCACATCCCTGCCCCTGTCAAGTCCGCAGGGAGCACACCTGTCGCACTAGGTGCTCCGAGCCGGGTGGGTTCTCGCAGGGAGTCGCCCAAAGCCGACACCCTCGACTCCCAAGCGGGCAGTGAAGAGCGTTTTTCCCGGGGGGAGGGGGGGGGGACGTAGCTGTTACTGGAGGTTCTGGACGGGGGTCCAGGCCGGCCAGTCGAGACGGCGGGCTCTTCTAGCAGTCCACGGTCCCGACCAGGGCGTGGCCTCGACCAGCGCGTGGCACCATCCCGTCCGTGGTCTCAGCCAGGACGTGGCCTCGACCAGCACGTGGCACCATCCAGTTCGTGCTCCAGGTGAAGCCCCGGGAGGGGGGAGGACGTAGCTGGGAGGAGAGTCGGAGAGGAGGAAAAGAAGAAGGAGGAGGAAGGAAGAAGGGTACTGGAACCCTGCCGTCAGTACCGTCTGACATTGCTGTCAAGTCTTATCAGCCACTCGCATGATGGGCGAGGGGAAGTGTATTAACGCACACAGTACACCCATTGAATCAAATCTTCTCACACGATGCAGGTAAAAGACTGCATTAAATCAACAGGTAATAAAACAAATATGAATTATCTTCACCCTTCTCTCACTCACGCTTAACGTTTTCCTTCCTTAGGAAATAAATCAACACAGCGACCATCGCTTAATAACTGCCACCACATTTGCAAATAGTAATTCAATGGCATAATTGTCACATTTTATAAACACATTTCAAAATAACACAAATCTC
>JAFLJL010002981.1:124289-132843 GCA_018398815.1 Conus ventricosus
GCTGCAAAAAAGAAGGAACGTTCACCATAGGTTTTTGTTGAAACGCGTGGCTTGCAGAGTGTAAGAGTGTCAGATGATGAGCGGAGAGTTCTTGCCGGTGTGTATATGCTAACCAGGTGAGAAAGATAGACAGGGCCAGATCCATTGACGGCGCGAAAACACATGCATGCAATTTTGTATCTAATGCGTGCTGCTATGGGGAGCCAGTGCGAGTGTGGAGATGCGGGGTGATGTGGTCTCTACGGGAACCCTCAAGACCAGGCGAGCTGCAGTATTTTGTAATCTCTGAATTCGTTGTATAAGATCTTGTGGGCAATTTACAAGGAATATCCAGACGGGAGAGCACAAATGCTCACAAATGTTCTTTCTTTACTTTTTTTTTTTTTTTTTTTTTTTTAAAGTGAAGATTCTTTCCTCGCACATAGCGGGATTTGGGAAACACTCAAAAAAACCCAAATTTTGTTCCCGGTTTTTGGGTTTAGGGGTGGGTTTTGGAAATTCCGAGTGGGTTTTGGAAATCCCGGGTAGGTTAAAAAGGGAAACCTAACGACTTTAGAACCTTTAATTTTTTCTACTTGGGTAGATTTTTGGGGGTATGCATCGAAAAATTTTTTTAAAGGAACCCCTGGCGCGGGGGACCGGGAAGCAAAACCATCGGAAAACGGGGGGTTTATTGGGAAACCCAAAGCCGGAAAAAAAAGACCCCCGGGGAAAGAAAATTGCCTGGAGGCCCTTTGGGTTGGCGGCCTGTACCCCCGGGGGGGTTAAATAGGCGTTTATGTGCGATGATGAAAATGAAAATGATGATAAATTTGATGATGATGATGGATGATAAAGATGTTGATGATGTTGATGGGTGTTGAGATGATGATGTGATGATATCCCGGATGAACCTCTATCACTTTGACAGGGGGGGGAAAAATTCCCCCTATGAGGGTTTGGAATGCCCTATGTCCCCCCAAAAAAAAAAGAAAATATAGAAATCTTTGTACTCTTTTTCCCTGGCCTTTTTATGTTTTAAGATACCCAATTTTTATATCTAAATATAAAAAATACCCCCAAAGTCATTTTGGGGGTTTTAGCTCTCCTTTTCGGTGAAAAAAAATTGAATTTTAAAAATTTTGGAAAACTTCCCCCGGGCCGTTTTTGTAAAAGAAATTCAAAAGGAAAAGGAAAGAGGGGTTTTTTCCCTTGAATTTTATTGTAAATGTTGCTTTTTCGTTACCCCAAAATGGAAATTTAAAGCGGGTATGTAAGTTGTCAATTTTTTTTTGTGCGTTCTTTTGCGTGTATTTAGTTTTGCTTCCACTCTTTTTTAAAAGAAAACAAATTTTTTGGGGGTAGATAGCACGCCTTTTCAATGAGTTTTTTGTTTTTTTGTTTGTTTGTTTGTTTGGTTTGTTGTTTTTGCTTTTGTTTTGAAAAAATTTAAAATTTTAGATTTCCAATTCCTTACCCTCCCACCCCCCCCTCCCCCTCCCTTTGTCTCTGTTCCTGCTCTTCTTCCTGTCTCTGCCCTCCTGTTTTTGGCCCTCTTGTCTTTGTCTCTCTGTCTCTTCTCTCTTTCTCTGTCTCTCTGTCTCTTGCCCTCTGTCTCTCTGTTCTCTGTCTCTTCTCTCTGTCTTTGTCTCTCTGTCTCTGCCCTCTCTGTCTCTGTCTTGTCTCTCTGCCCCTATCTGTTTTGTTTTTTCTCTGTCTCTCTTTTCTCTTCTCTCCTGCCCTGTCTGCCCTACCTTTTCCTCCCCTTTTCCCTGTCTGTTCTCTCTCTCTCTCCCCTCTCTCTTTCTCTCTCTCTCTTCCTCTGTCTCATGTTGTGTGTGTGTGTGTGGTGTGGTGGGGGTGTTTGTGTGTGGTGTGTGTTTTGGGGTGTGTGTTGTTGTTTTGGTGTGCCCAACTCGTGATTTTTTTTATCTTTTTTTTGGGTTTTTTTTTTTTTATTCCCCTCTGTCTCTTCTTTTTTTGGGCCCCTCCTGGTAAACACCAGACGACAGCATCATTCTGTCTTAAAACCCCTTTCTCTCTTCTAAAACCCCCTTTTTTTTTTTTCCTTTTTTCCTTTTCCTTTTCCCCCACGGGTTTTGCTACAGTCCCAAATTCGCCGTCGGGAAAAAGTTTTTGTTCGTTTGTTTTTTTTTGTTTTTTGGGGGGGGTTTTTTCAGTTTAATGTTTTCCCTCTTTGGGGGAAAACTGTATAAACTTTGAAGGTCCCCCGGAAAGGGGTGCTGACTGTCCCAATTTGGAGAAATTTTCCCAAATCATTAGTGCCCTTTTTTTTAATTAACCATGCCCTTGAAATGGCATGCGGGCCCTCCCCCCCCCCTTTTTCCCCCCCCCCTATGTCTCTCTCCCTTGGTTCGGGGTAGGCTATAAATTTGTTCTCGCTGTCTCGCTCGCCCCTCTCTCTCCCCTCTCTCTCTCTACCCCTCTCCTCCCCTTTTCCTCTCTCTCTTCCTCTCTCTCTCTTCTCACTCTCTCTTCATTGGAAAATCGCCCGTCTCTCTGTCTCTGTCCCGTTTTTGTCTCTTTTTTCCCCCCCCCTTTTTCTCTCTCTCTCTCTCTCTCCCCCTCTCTCTCTCTCTCTCTCCCCTCTTCCTTTCTCTCTGTGTGTGTTTTGTGTGTGTGGTGTGTGTGTTGTGTGTGGGGGGGGTGTGTGTGTGTGTGGGGTGTGTGTGTAGGGGTCTTTTTGGCTCTCTATTTGTTGTTGTTTCTGCTGTCTGTCCCGTTGTCCCTTTGTCTGTCTCTCTCTCCTTGTCTTGTCTCTGTTTTCTTTTTCTCGTCTTGTTTTTTGATCTGTCTCCTTCGTCTCTTTTTGGGCTGTTGTCCCCTCTTCTGTCTGTCCCGTTGTTCTGTCCCCCTCCTCTCTCTTCCTCTCCCCTCCCCCGCTTTCCCTTTTGCTCTCTTCTTTCTCTCTTTTCTCTCTCTCTTTCTCTCCCCTCTCTCTCCCCTCTCTCTTCTTCTTCTCTCTCTCTCCCTGCATTAAATTTTTTTTTTTGCAGCAAAAACAGAGGGGGAGGTGGGGGAGGGGGGGCGGGAGGGGGACCTGTGTTTTTGTTTTAATTTACCATTAAAAACCCCACCCCTCCCAAGTTAACGCAGATTTAACAACGGATTGCGTTTTCGCCACCCCCCCCCCCACCCCCCCCCCCAATCCGTGTCCTTCTCCCCCACCTTTCAAACCCCCTTGGGCCCCCCCCTCCCCCATTCTGGGTCCTCCCCCCCATCCTCCCCCCTGACCGAATTATGGGGTGCCCGCAAACCACACAGATTGAGTAGGGAAACCCCTTTTTTTTTTTTTTGTTTGTTTTTTTTTGTTTTTTTGTTTTTTTGGGTTTTTTTGTTTTTTTTTAACATTTCAACCCTTTAACTGTGTTTGACCAAACCCGACGAAACTTTTCCCCACGCTTTTCGCCAGTGCGCGCTTTTTAATCACACCCCCGTTTCGCGCGCGCACGCCCTTCACGGTACACACGTGCGGGCCCCATTCACGCATAAAACACACACAAAAACCAAAACACATAAATACCACGCAACGCCCAGACAGACCGGGAAAAACCACACACACCACACACACACAAAACCCCCACACAAACACAATACACACATACACCCCCCAACACGCATGACGCACGCGCACACACACCCACACACACACACACCCACCACGCATACAAGCATGCACGCACACAGGGCACACACCAAAACATCACGCTGCACCCCCCCACACACCAACACACACACACACACACACACACCCCACACCACACACCCCCACACACACACACTCACACCACACACACACTCAAAACACACACCCCACACACACACACACACACACAAAACACACACACAAACACACAACACAACACACACAAAACCACACACATGGGCCACAAAACATGGCCCCCCAAACACGGGCAAAACAAAACATTTGGGCACACACACAAAGGACACACACACCCACACACCCACACCCACACACCCCAACCCCACACACAACACACACCAAAAACCAAAACACACAACCCACCCACAACCACACACACATTGGACACACACACACACATACACACACCACACACACAACACACCCCAACCACACACACACCCACCCCACACACACAACCCCCCACCCCCACCCACAACAGCTAGGATTGAGATCGAGCATTTAAACCCTTCGTTGCCAAAAGGAATTGCCCGTGCGACCGAAGGGTCCCCCCATGGGGAAGTTAAAAATCAGTTTAGCGGGGGTGTGTTGGGGGGGGGGGGGGGAGGGGGCCAACGATGAGGGAAAGGGGGGGGGGGCCCCCGGAATTTAGAGGGGTGAGGGGGGGGAAAAGAGAGACAGAGAGAAAAGAAAGAGGACGTGGAGGCTGCGCCCGTAATATGACTTCACTAAGGGACATAACTTTTGACAAAATTTCCAGCCTGGGTTCCTTTTTTGGTTTTAAAGGGGGGGGTCCCTTTTTGAGTTTAAGGCAGGATCAGGGTTTTTTGACTTTCTTTTCCTTTTCCCTTTTCTTCTGGTTTTTTTTTCTTTTTTTTCTTTCTTTTTTTTTTTTTTTTTTCTTTTTTATCTCCCCCCAACCCGAAATCAAAACCCCCCTCCCACCCCCTCGTTTTTTTTTTATCTTTTCTTATTGCTTTTTCTTTTTTTTTTTTTAATTTAAAAAAAAAATTTTGAAAAGTCAGCTGAGGGATAAATGTTTTTTTTTAATGGGGGTCTGTCAGTAATATGTTTTTTTCAGGAGATGACGCCCCAAAAAAGCCGCCAACGTTTTTAACGACATTTGGGGTTTAAAAAAAAAAAAAAAGAGATAGGAAAAACGCCCCAAACGAACCCGTGCAACTTTTGGGGGCGGTCTTAGGGGTTTTTGGTCAGGGTTTTTTTTTTAAAAGGGGGGATGGGGGGGTCCCGGGTTTTTAAAGGGCGGGAGCAGGGGAGGGTTAAAAGGTTGGGGGTGCAGGTCGGGTTTAAAAGGGGGGGGATGCCGGTCAGGGTTAAAGGGTGGGGTGCAGGTCAGGGTTTTTAAAAAATGGAGTTTGGTCAGGGGTTAAACGCGGGATGCAGGCAGGGTTTAAAAAGGGGGGATGAAGGGCAGGGTTTTTTGGGTGGGTGCCGGTCAGGGTTTAAAGGGGGGGAGAGGGCAGGGTTAAAAGGGGGGGATTAGGTCAGGGTTAAAGGGCGGGATGCAGGCAGGGTTTTAAAAGGGTGGGATGCAAGGGGCAGGGTTTTAAAAGGGGGGGATGAGGGCAGGGCTAAAGGCGGGGTGTAGGTCCCGGGTTTAAAAGGGGGGGATGCAGGTCAAAGGGGTTTAAGGGGCGGGATGTAGGTCAGGGTTAAAGGCGGATGCAGGTCAGGTTAAGGGCGGGATGCAGGTCAGGGTTAAAGGGGGATGCAGGTCGGTTAAAGGGCGGGATGCAGGTCAGGTTAAAGGGCGGGATGTAGGTCAGGTTAAAGGGCGGGATGCAGGTCAGGTTAAAGGGCGGATGTGGTCAGGGTTTTTAAGGGGATCAGGTCAGGGTTAAAGGGCGGGATGCGGTCAGGGTTAAAGATATAGGTCAGAGTTAAGGCATCAGGTCAGGGTTAAAGGGGGATGCAGGTCGGTTAAAGAATGTAGGTCAGGGTTAAAGGGCAGATGAGGGTCAGGTTAAAGGGCGGGATGCAGGTCAGAGTTAAAGGGCGGATGCAGTCAGGGTTAAAGGTGGGATGCAGGTCAGGGTTAAAGGGCAGATGCAGGTCAGGGTTAAAGGGCGGGATGCAGGTCAGGTTAAAGGGCGGGATGTAGGTCAGGGTTAAAGGGCGGGATGCAGGTCAGGGTTAAAGGGTGGGATGCAGGTCAGGGTTTAAAGGGTGGGATGCAGGTCAGGTTAAAGGGTGGGATGCAGGTCAGGGTAAAGGGCGGGATGTAGGTCAGGGTTAAAGGGCGGGATGCAGGTCAGGGTTAAAGGGTGGGATGCAGGTCAGGGTTAAAGGGTGGGATGCAGGTCAGGGCTAAAGGGCGGATGTAGGTCAGGGTTAAAGGGCGGGATGCAGGTCAGGGTTAAAGGGCGGGATGTAGGTCAGGGTTAAAGGGCGGGATGCAGGTCAGGGTTAAGGATGTAATGTCAGGTTAAAGGGCGGGATGCAGTCAGGGTTTAAGGGCGGGATGCAGGTCAGGGTTAAAGGGCGGGATGCAGGATCCATTCAAACTTGACAGAGGTCTGCTTTCCCTGGATGCATTTTGAGTTTTTTGTTTGTGTTTGTTTTGCTTTCCGGTGTGTGTGTGTGTGTGTGTGTGTGTGTGTGTGTGTGTGGTGTGTGTGTGTGTGTGTGTGTGTGTGTGTGTGGGTGTGTGTGTGTGTGTGGTGGTTGTTGTTGTTGTTGTTGTTGTTGTTGTTGTGTGTTGTGTTGTTGTTGTTGTTTTCCCTTTTTTTCGTTTTGTTAGTTGGTTTGAAGTTTAGGTATGCCTTTTTTTTCTTCTAAAATTCTAGCGTATTTCCAGCCTTTTGATGTAGGAAGAAACCCTAGGAAGAGCTTGACTGCAGAAGGTCTTCAGAAAAAAACACTCCCTCCCCCCCCCCCCCCCCCCCCCCCCCCCCCCCCACCCACCTCCACCCTCACTCCTCAGGCAAGTGTTTCAAGCCCTGTGAATTTCTTACAAACACGCGTGTAAAGATGGCCGGGCCGGGCCGGGCCGCATCCAGTCAGGACTCGACTCCTAGATGCCCCTTCTGCTGCCAGCAGACATTTTGATTGTTCCTTCTTGGCGTTCCCGCCAGAGTTCCAGCCACCCCCAACACTTCTGGGTAGGCTGGCATGTGAACATGTCGCCCTGTGTAGAGGGTACCGGGTGTCTGATCTATGTTACCATGGCACTGTTGTTCAAAGTTGAGACATGTTACCATGGCACTGTCGTTCAAAGTGAGACATTTCAGCTTTCCCTGTGAGAGGGGATCTATGTTACCATGGCACTGTCGTTCAAAGTTGAGACATTTCAGCTTTCCCTGTGAGAGGGGAGTCTGATCTATGTTACCATGGCACTGTCGTTCAAAGTTGAGACATGTTACCATGGCACTGTCGTTCAAAGTTGAGACATTTCAGCTTTCCCTGTGAGAGGGGATCTATGTTACCATGGCACTGTCGTTCAAAGTTGAGACATTCACTTTCCCTGTGAGAGGGGAGTCTGATCTATGTTACCATGGCATGTCGTTCAAAGTTGAGACATGTTACCATGGCACTGTCGTTCAAAGTTGAGACATTCAGCTTTCCCTGTGAGAGGGGATCTATGTTACCATGGCACTGTCGTTCAAAGTTGAGACATTTCAGCTTTCCTGTGAGAGGGGATCTATGTTACCATGCCACTGTTGGTCAAAGTTGAGACTGTACCATGGCACTGTCGTTCAAAGTTGAGACATGTTGCCATGGCACTGTCGTTCAAAGTTGAGACATGTTACCATGGCACTGTCGTTCAAAGTTGAGACATGTTACCATGGCACTGTCGTTCAAAGTTGAGACATGTTACCATGGCACTGTCGTTCAAAGTTGAGACATGTTACCATGGCACTGTCGTTCAAAGTTGAGACATGTTACCATGGCACTGTCGTTCAAAGTTGAGACATGTTACCATGGCACTGTCGTTCAAAGTTGAGACATGTTACCATGGCACTGTCGTTCAAAGTTGAGACATGTTACCATGGCACTGTCGTTCAAAGTTGAGACATGTTACCATGGCACTGTCGTTCAAAGTTGAGACATGATACCATGGCACTGTCGTTCAAAGTTGAGACATGTTACCATGGCACTGTCGTTCAAAGTTGAGACATGTTACCATGGCACTGTCGTTCAAAGTTGAGACATGTTACCATGGCACTGTCGTTCAAAGTTGGGACATGTTACCATGGCACTGTCGTTCAAAGTTGAGACATGTTACCATGGCACTGTCGTTCAAAGTTGAGACGTGTTACCATGGCACTGTTGGTTGGTCACAGTTGAGACATGTTACCATTTTGAGACATGTTACCATGGCACTGTCGTTCAAAGTTGAGACATGTTACCATGGCACTGTCGTTCAAAGTTGAGACATGTTACCATGGCACTGTCGTTCAAAGTTGGGACATGTTACCATGGCACTGTCGTTCAAAGTTGAGACATGTTACCATGGCACTGTCGTTCAAAGTTGGGACATGTTACCATGGCACTGTCGTTCAAAGTTGAGACATGTTACCATGGCACTGTCATTCAAAGTTACATGTTACCATGGCACTGTTGGTCACAGTTGGGACATGTTACCATGGCACTGTTGGTCAACGTTGGGACATGTTACCATGGCACTGTCGTTCAAAGTTACATGTTACCATGGCACTGTTGGTCACAGTTGAGACATGTTACCATGGCACTGTTGGTCAAAGTTGGGACATGTTACCATGGCACTGTTGGTCACAGTTGAGACATGTTACCATGGCACTGTTGGTCACAGTTGAGACATGTTACCATGGCACTGTTGGTCACAGTTGGGACATGTTACCATGGCACTGTTGGTCAAAGTTACATGTTACCATGGCACTGTCGTTCAAA
>JAFLJL010002981.1:140443-146224 GCA_018398815.1 Conus ventricosus
ATACTCATAAAGACCGCTTTTAAGTGCAAAGTTTTTAAAATATGAATGTTTCACCACTACTAAAACCAAAAAATTTCGGGAAAGGTTTCTAAAAAAAACGTACCCCCTTTTTTTCTTTTTTCTGGAAAATTATAGAAATTTATAAGATTTGCCTCTTTTTTTTTAACTTAAGCCAAAAATTACTAAAATTCTCTTAAAAAAAAAAAATTGTATAACCCATCAGGATTTTTAAATGTTTTAAAAAATTCCTTGTTCGTCCTTAACATCCCCCCAGTTATTTTTAGCCCTTAGATATTTAAAACCCTTTTTTATTTTAAAAAAACCAATTTTTTTAAGGGGAAACCCCTAAATCCCCGGGTTTTTGTCAATTTGGGGGACGTTAAAACACACGTTTTTTTTTGTTGGTTTTAATGATTACATTTTTTTTATACCTAAAAAAAAATTTTTTAAAAAATGGAACTTTAAATAACGAAATCCACTTACAATTAGGAGCGTTTTAAAACCCCCAAAATTTAGACTTCAAAATAAAAACCATTGAAAAGATAAATCATAGGGTTTCCAAAATCAACTTGTAAAACCCACTAACTAAATATTTAAATCCAACAAAAAGGCGCAGCGAAGAATGGCAAAGCTCCAGGAGAAGAAGGTGTAGCCCCCAGGCTGAAGGGAAAGAAAAGGGCACCCCTCTATCCTCCAACGCACCGGGACATAGGAACCGGGAACAACCCCAGCTGACTGGGAAATGGTACCACATCAAATACCAAAGAAAGGGGGTTAGGAAAATGCAACAATTGGAGAGGACACCCTCTACAATCCCCAAAGTCTTTAGTCCATCTTACCCACGTATAAAAAAAGCGGGAGATGACCATTTCGTCAAGAGCAGGGAGGCTTTTAAGCGGGGGATTCATTTTCACATTTCGTCTTACCCAATCCCCGAGCATCCCTGAAAGGAACAGCCCCCTTTAAAGGGGGTTTTTATTTTTTTTCAGAAAGCCTTGACAGTTTGCACCGCGCTTTTCTCGGAAGTCCTACGACACACGGGGATTCCCCAGAAAATGGTCAACATCATCCAGCCCTTATGAGAGCTTTGAGTGCGCATCACCCCAACAACCCCTGACGGAACCCTTTAAGGTGGAACCCCGGAGGAAAAAAAGGGTCATACGTCACCAATCCTCTCTCCCGGCACGATGGTTGATGCGAAACGTCACCCGGGGAAAGCAAAGGGGAATCCGGGGCTTGACCCCATCTTGGAGGGCACTGCTACGCAGATACCTGGGGGCTCTGCACACAGCTCAGACCCCAGCAGAAACAGAAAGCCTCACGAGAAGCCACAACTTGGGGGAAGTCAACGAAGGGGAAACGCAGGTCATGAGAAAAGCCAAAACAACCCCCTCACCGCTAACGGCAAAACCCCCTGTTAAGTTTTTGGGAAATTTTATACCTGGGCACAAAAACCACAGACGGCGACTGCAACCAAGATCAAGCCAGAATCACAAACCAAACCAGTTTTTCGCATGTTTTAGGCCCCGGAGATCACCCCCTCAAAACCAAACAAGTTCGACCTTCAAGAGCAATGCCCTCCGTCCCCTGTATGCTCAGAGTGCGGAAACACCGCCCAGAGAAAAAGCTGGAAGGTTCCAGAAAAATTTTCTGCGATTTTTCCCCGGATTTTCGGGCCAAATCATCTCAAACGAAAACTGAGGACAGAACAGATTTCCCCAATACGGGACACCATCCAGGGCGTCGAGGAGATGGCTAGGGATGTCTTCGCATGCCCCCCCACCCACCCCAGAACACCCCGCCGGGGGGCCCCCCCAAGAAAAAGAAAACGGGGGGACCGAAGGAAACCTGGGCAGGACAATAAAAAAAGCTAAAGGCAAAGGACGATTTAAAACACAGCCCCCAAGCACCGCAACAGACCAATGGAGTCTCTTGCCATTCCTCAAGCGCCAGGGGCACGGAGGGGATGAAGATATGTATAAAGAGCGACAGAGGCCTCACATGGTCACCCCGCCCTTTGACGTTTTACCAGAATCATTAAAAATTTTGCCTTTTTATGCGCAACACTGGTGGGGTGTTTCATATGCAACCTTTTTAAAAACCCCCCCAATCTTTTATTTAAGGTCATAAAAAATTTTCATTTTTATTCCAGTCGGGCGAATAAAAACTGAACTACGTATTCCCCAAACGACACGCGTTTAACCCCCATTAAAAACCCCAAATGGACAAAAAATCTATAAAGAATTGCAAAAATTTAACTTTAAATCCTTCAACTGATTTTAGACAAAAGAGACCAAAAATCAGGGGTTGGCACTTTGATTTGTGGGTTTTAAAAGAGAAATAATTATAAACGGGCGGGCCACCCCTCTTTTCAAAAACAAACAATTTTGTTTGGGGTCGTTGAAAAAAAACATCCTAAAGCCGGACAAATTTATCTTAGATAAAGAAAGGCCAAAAATGCCAAGTCAAAGACTTAATGACCCCCAAAAGGGAAATTTGTTTGGGTCTATTGGGACACAAGCACAGACCAAGTCAGTACAAATTCCTCGGGGTTTAGCTAGAAAACAATTTTAGCCAAAATTAGAATGCTATAATTTTCTGCTGGATTTGCCTCCCAGATAAAAAGGTATCAAGACTTCTTGCCTGCTAGGTAAAGGGTTGACTTTGTTGTGGTTGGGATATACTCCCCCTCTGACCTTAGACAAGATGGCAGATACAAATTATAAACGAAACCCCTTATAGCTGGGACGGAAAAAACTTGGGGGCACAATCAAGGCTTAAAACAAGGCCCGCTCCTCCATTTAAAAAAATACCTACCCCTGAAAAAGCGTTCCAGTTATAAGCGCCCCACACCAAAAGCACCCCAAAAGCCTCCACCGTTAATATACCCCACTGACAGTCTACTAATGAAAGACCCCTCTTTGTTTTTTTAACTTTTTAGGGATTAGCCATATTTTTATTTCCCTAAAAATTAATCCAGAGCTCACCCTAATTCCACAGAGGCAGCCATTAACCCCCTTTACCTATATAGAAAAAACCCCAACTAACAACACCCCTATTATGCCGGGAGAGCTCAACGCTTGGCAGCAACTTCTTTATGGGTTTGCTTGGTTTAAATTTGTTTTTAACCCAACTTTTACCACGAGGTTTTGGACGAGCTACCGTGTTGGCGCCTGGGGGTTAAGAAAAAACGAGGTAAAATAGAAAAACCCTACAGTGTTAACAACCATTGTAATCCCTGTTCTTGAACAGATCCTTATTCTTTCAGCTACTATGTTTCATAAGTTTTCTTTTTATTTTCTCTTTTTTCTTGTTTGTGTTCACTGGTTTTTTGTAACACCCTTTTAATCCCCCGCCCTTTGTACCTTAAATCTTGTTTTTTCGTGTATTTTAGCCTTTTCTTTTCTCCCAAAATTTACGCTCCACCGTTTATTTTTTTCTTTTTCTATCTCTCTATGCTCCCCAAATTTTGCAAAATTGTTGTTTTCACCCTTTTTGTCCGTAAGGCTCTTTTAACCCCAGGATTCACGCATGGGAAGGAGAATCTTCAATTTTTTTATGGTCTCCTCATAAAACTTGTTTCTTTTCTGCTTTAGTTATCCTGTTCTTTTTAATTTCTTCAAGAGGTATGTTTTTGTTTTTTAAATTTGTGGGGAAACTCTTGCCCCAAATTTTTTGTAAAAACTAACACTTCGGGGGCCAAATCGAAATAAAGTTTAATTGCCTTTGGCAACACAGGAATCTCAAGAAATTGTGGCCCTTTTAAAAAAGGGGCCGGTCGGGTTTTTTGCAGTAAGCCGACACTCTTTCCTTTAATGGTTTTTACAACAAAGATTTTTTTCATTTTTTGAAAAACAAAAACCCCAATCTTGGCTCTCTCGCCCCTAGCTTATAAGTTAAAATTTCTATTAGCAACGTATTTATTAATCCTCTCCTACCTGCTGCCGCCCCTTTCAAGCTCTTCTTCAATGGGGGGCCTAGTTCTGTTTCATTTCTTTTTTCATGGGAAAATGGGGTCAAAATCTTCATCCTATTTTTTATTATATTCTTTTTTTGTTTATAAAAAATAACTCAAATGGTTTGACCTCGGGTCCATAAGAAAAGAGAAGGGGCCCCATGGCGTAAAAGGGATAAAAGGGAACTTAAAATTTGTGTAAATACCCATCAACAGTTGAGCCCTTTACAACTTTATCAGTCAAATTCCCCATCTTTGGGGCCCGACTGTTATAATGCCAGCAGCAAACTACATTCAAAATAGTATTTAAACAATAGATCCTAATGAAATTTGTTTTAATTTGGCAGGGCATCATTAACGTAAGCAATCAAACGGGGGGCAGAAAGTTTTGTACAAGAGGCAGACATTTTTCCTCTATTCTGATTTATATACCCAAAAAAGAAAGGGGAAAGAGAAAGTTTTTTTTAAAGGGGAAAAAAAAAACCCAAACGGTCTCAACACGGCTTTAAAACGGAGGGTGCAAAAATGATGTTAAAGATGAGGCAGTTTGCAGAAATTTGGAACAGATTCTGCCCCTCTAATTTAAAATGTTAAAGACGTTTTTTTGCCAATTTTTCCAAAGGGGCACTAAAAGAAAACTTTCTTTGATCTCATTTAGTCCTAGCGACTTTTTTGTCTGAAGACCCTTTTCTAAAAAACACGTCAGTACATCTTTCCTTTTATTTTTGGGGTTTTCATAACCCCGAAATGGCCGAACAATCTTAACCAATAAAAATAAAAAAAATTATTTTTAAAAGAGTTATCACTCCATTTCGAAAATAGAAAAAAGCGAGACACTCCTGGGAAAAAACTAAAACAGTCTCTGAAGTCTTTAAAAAAATTTTGTTTTTTGTTTTTTGAAGAAACAACTCCTTTTCAAAAGAACAAACGTTTTTTTAAAACCCAAAATTGAAAGGTTTTCTGGAAAAATGGGAAATTGATCGGTTTTATTCAGGGCCGGACTTTTTCCTCACCAAAACTTTTATGAAATAAGAAAATTGTTCGCTGGAGGTAGCAAAAGGGTCCCCAGTTGATCGGTAGTAAAAAAATTGCTTTATATGAAAAATCGAAGACTATTAATAAAACCCAAAAATGGGCTGTGGCTGGATTTTTGACCACATTTGACAAAATGTTTTGGGAAATGGAGAAGGATAGGGCAAAATGGTTAAAAATAAAAAATTCACAAGAAAAACGGAGACCCCCTAAAAAGCATGTTTTTATGGTTTGTGAGCTATTTTAAAAATTGAAAAAACAGGGTAAAAACGTGGGTTATTAAAATGTAAAGAAATATTTTAATAAAAACAATGGATGTTTGAAGTTTCTTCCTAAAATCCCCACGTTCTTTATTGCGGGATTTGGGGGGGAAAACGTCTGACTTTATTTGTTACAAACAAATAAGGTTTCATTCCACATTGTTTTAAATTTTGCACAACCCTTAAGCACAAAAAGTTTAAAGAAAGGAAATTTATTTGGACAACGAGAAAAATTTTTAGTTTATCCTAGCGAAACTGGAAATGTTTAGAAAACAATTTTTAGACATTTTAGGGGAAATAAACACTGTTTATTATTTATGGGGTTCAGCTGAACGAACATTGTTAAAAAAAAAAAGCTCGTCAAATAGCCTTTTGCGGGCGTCGCCTTAGTTTCTGTGTGGCT
This sequence comes from Conus ventricosus, assembly GCA_018398815.1. Lineage (NCBI taxonomy): Eukaryota > Metazoa > Mollusca > Gastropoda > Neogastropoda > Conidae > Conus > Conus ventricosus. The sequence goes on from JAFLJL010002981.1 coordinate 146,094, forward strand.
CTTAATCAAAAATACAATGCGTCTTAAAAGACTTTCCCAAAAAAGGGAAATTTTTTTTCCAAAAAAAATTTTTAAAAATTTGGTTTTTTGGGGATTAAAAAAAAAAATTTAAACCCAACAAGGGAACAAAA
>JAFLJL010002982.1:0-10907 GCA_018398815.1 Conus ventricosus
CCACAGTTTTCCCCTCCCTTCCCTCTCCCCAAAAAGTTCCTACTTTTCCCCCCTCCTCTCCACAGTTTCCCCCCCCCCTCCCACATTCCTACCCCTTCCCCTTCCTCCCCCCCCATTTCTACTTCCCCCCCCTCCCAAACTCTACTCCCTTCCCCTTCCCCATTCTCTGCCCCTCCCCTCCACAGTTTTCCCTTTCCCCTCTCCACATTCTGCTCCCCTTTCCCCTCTCCACAGTTCTCTGCTCCCTTTCCCCCCTCTCCCACAGTTCTCTCTCCCTTCCTCCGTCTCCCACAGTTCTCTGCTCCTTCCTCCAACTCTCCCAAGTTCTCTGCTCCCTTCACTCCTCTCGCACATTCTCTACTTCCTTCCTCCTCTCCACAGTTCTCTTCTCCCTTCCTCCTCTCCCACAGTTCTCTACTCCTTCCCTCCTCTCCCACAGTTTCTCTGCTCCTTCCTCCTCTCCCAGGTTCTCTACTCCCTTCCCTCCTACCCTACGTTCTCTACTCCCTTCCACTCCTCTCCCACAGTTTCTCCTCCCCCATTCCCCTCCTCTCCCACAAGTTCTCTAACTCCCTTCCCTCCCAGTCTCTATTTTCTCTCATCCCTTCCCTCCCTCTCCCACAGTTCTCTACTCCCTTCCCTCCTCTCCACAGTTCTCTACCCTCCTCCTCTCCCACAGTTCTCTACTCCTCCTCCTCTCCACAGTTCTCTGCTCCCTTCCTCCTCTCCCACAGTTACTCTGCTCCCTCCCTCCTCTCCACAGTTCCTGCTCCCTTCTCTCTCCCACAGTTCTCTACTCCCTTCCTCCTCTCCCACAGTATCTACTTCATCCTCCTCTCCCACAGTTCTCTGCTCCCCTCCTCTCCCACAGTTCTCTGCTCCTTCCTCCTCTCCCACAGTTCTCTGCTCCCTTCTCCTCTCCCACAGTTCTCTACTTCCGTCCTCCTCTCCCACAGTTCTCTACTCCCTTCCCCCCTCTCCCACAGTTCTCTACTCCCTTCCTCCTCCCGAGTTCTCTATCCCTACCTCATCTCTCACATTCCGCTCCCTTGCCCTCTCCCACAGTTCTCTACTCCCTTCATCCTCTCCCACAGTTCTCTGCTCCCTTCCTCCTTTCTCCCAGTTCTCTCTCCTTCCTCCTCTCCACAGTTCTCTATTCACTTAACCCTCTCCCACAGTCTCTACTCCCTCCTTCCTCCCCACAGTTCTCTCCCTTGCTCCTCTCCCACAGTTCTCTGCTCCCTTCCCTCGTCTCCCACAGTTCTCTCACTCTTCCCCTCTCACCACAGTTCTCTGCTCCCTTCACTCCTCTCGCCACAGTTCTCTACTCCTTCCCCCTCTCCCACAGTTCTCTCTACCTCCTCCTCTCCACAGTTCTCTATTTCCTTCCCTCCTCTCCCACAGTTCTCTGACTCTCTTCCTCCTCTCCCACAGTTTCTACTCCCTTCCCTCCTACCCTAACAGTTCTCTACTCCTTCCCTCCTCATCCCACAGTTCTCGCTCCCAGCCCTCCTCTCCCACAGTTCTCTACTCCCTTCCTTCCCCTCCCACAGTTCTCTCTCCTTCCTCCTCTCCCAAGTTCTTTCTCCTCTCCTCTCCCACAGTTCCTACTCCCTTCCTCCTCCCACAGTTCTCTGCACCTTCCTCCTCTCCCACAGTTTCTACTCCCTTCTCCCTCTCCCACATCTCTGCTCTCTTCCTCCTCTCCCACAGTTCTCTGCTCCCTTCCCTCCTCTCCACAGTTCCTACTTCCTTCCCCTCTCCCACAGTTCTCTTATCCGTCCTCCCTCCCACAGTTCTCTTCCCCCCCCTCCCCCCTTTTCCCCCCTTTCCCCCCCCCCCCCTTTTTTCCCCCCTCCCCCCTTTTTTTTTTTCCCCCCCCCCCCCCCTTTTCTCCCTTTTTTCCCCCCCCCCCCCTTTTTTTCCCCTTTTCCCCCCCCCTTTTTTTTTTTTTCCCCCCCCCCCTTTCCCCCCCTTTCCCCCTTCCCCCCCCCCCCCCCCAATTTCCCCCTTTCCCCCTTCCCCCCCTTTTTTTTTTCCCCCCCCCTTTTTCCCCCACCTTCCCCCTCCCCCCCCCTTTTTTTTTTTTTTTCCCCCCCCCTTCCCCCCCTTTTTTTTTCCCACCCAAACTTCCCCCCCCCCCCAAATTTTTCCCCCCCCCTCCCTCCCCCTTTTCCCCCCCCTTTTTTTTCCCCCCCCCCCCCCCCCCTTCCCTTTCCCCCCCCGTTTTTTCCCCCCCCCCCCCCCCTTTCCCCTTTTTCCCCCCCCCCCCCCCCTTTTTTCCCCCCCCCCCCTCCCCAAACCCCCCCCCTTCCCCCCCCCACAGTTCTCTTTTTTCCCCCCCCCCCCGTTTCTACTCCCTTCCCCCCTCTCCCAAATTTTTCCCCCCCCCTTTTTTTCCCCCCTTTTCCCCCCTTTTCCCCCCCCCCTTTTCCCCCCCCCCCCCCCCATTTTTTTCCCCCCCCCCCCCCCACAGTTCTCTACTCCCTTCCCCCCCCCAAATTTTTTTTCCCCCCTCCTTTTTCCCCCCCCCCCCCCTTTTTCCCCCCCTTTCCCCCCCCCTTTTTTTCCCCCCCCCCCTTTTTTCCCCCCCCCCCCCCTTTTCCCCCCCTTTTTTTCCCCCCCCCCTTTTTTTCCCCCCCCCCCCTTCCCCTTCTTCCCCCCCCCCCTCCCCCCTTTTTTTCCCCCCCCCTTTTCCCCCTTTTTTTCCCCCCCCTCCCCAAAATTTTCCCCCCCCCCCCCCCCCCCTTTTTTTTTTTCCCCCCCCCCCCCCCCCTTTTTCCCCCCCCCCCCCCTTTCCCCCCCTTTTTTTCCCCCCCCCCTTTTCCCTTTTTTCCCCCCCCCTTTTTTTTTTTCCCCCTCCCCCCCTTTTGTTCCCCCTCCCCCCTTTTTTTTTTTTCCCCTTTCCCCCCTTTTCCCCTTCCCCCTCCCCCCCCCCCCCTTTTTTTTTTCCCCCCCCCCCCCCCCTTCCCCTCCCCTTTTTTTTCCCCCCCCCTTTTTTTTCCCCCCCCCCCCTCCCCCTTTTTCCCCCCTCCCTTTTTTCCCCCTTTTTTTTCCCCCTTTTTTCCCCCCCCCCCCCCCTCAAACCCCCCCCCCCCCCCCCCCCTTCCCCCCCCCCTTTTCCCAATTTTTCCCCCCCCCTTTCCCCCTTTTTTCCCCCCCCCCCCCTTTTTTTTTCCCTTTCCCCCCCCCCCCCCCTGCCTTTCCCCCCCCCCCTTTTTTCCCCTTTCCCCCTCCCCTTTTTTCTCCCTTCCCCCTCCCCCCCCCCCTTCCCCCCTCCCCATTTTTTCCCCCCCCCCTTTCCCCCGCCCCCCCCCCCTTCCCCCCCAAAAACCCCCCCCCCCCCCTTACCCCCCTTTTTTTCCCCCCCCCCCCCCCTTTTCCCCCCCCCCCTTTTCCCCCCCCCCCCCCCCCCCTTTCCCAATTTCCCCCCTCCCCCCCCCCCCTTTTTTCTTTCCCCCTTTTTCCCCCCCTTTCCCCCTTTTCCCCCCCTTTTTTCCCCCCCCCCCCCCCCTTCCCCTTTCCCCCCCTCCCCCCCTTTTCCCCCCCCCCTTCCCCCCTTTCCCCCCCCCCCCCCCCTTCCCCCCCCTTTTTTCCCCCCCCCCCCCCCCCCTTTTTTCCCCCCCCCCTTTTTTTTCCCCCTTTTTCCCCCCCTTCCCCCTTTTTTTTTTCCCCCCCCCCCCCTCCCTCCCCCCCCCTCCCCCTTTTTCCCCCCCCCTTTTTTCCCCCCCCCCCCCCCCCCTTTTCCCCCCCTTTCCCCCCTTTTCCCCCCCCCTCCCTTTTTTCCCTTCCCGGTTCCCCCCCCTTTCCCCCCCTTCCCCTTTTTTCCCCCCCCCCCCCGGTTTTTTCCCCTTTCCCCCCCTTTTCCCCCAAATTCTCCCCCCCCCCCCCCTTTTTTTCCCCCCCCTTTTCCCCCCCCCAATTTTCCCCTCCCTTTTTCCCCCCCCCAGTTTTCCCCCCCCCCCCCCCCCCTTTTTTCCCCCCCTTCCCCCCCCCCTTTTTCCCCTTTTCCCCCCCCCTTTTTTTCCCCCCCCCCCCCCCCGGTTTTCCCCCCCCCCCCTCCCCATTTTTCCCCCCCTTCCCCCCCCCCCCCCTTTTTTTCCCTTCCCCCCCCCCCCTTTTTTTCCCCCCCCCCCCTTTTTTTTTTTTCCCCCCCCCCCCCCCCCTTTTCCCCCCCCTTCCCCCCCCTTTTTTTTTTCCTTCCCCCCCCCCTTTTTTTTTTCCCCCCCTTTTTTTTTTTTTCCCCCTTTTCCCCTTTCCCCCCTTTCCCCTTTTCCCCCCCTTTTACCCCCCCCCCTCCCCAATTTTTTCCCCCCCCCCCCAAATTTTTCTCCCTTTCCCCCCCCCCCCCAACCCTTTTTCCCCTTTTCCCCCCCCCTTTTTTCTCCCCCCTCCCCCCTTTTTCTCCCCCCCCCCCCCCCTTTTCCCCCCCCCCCCCTTTTTTTCCCCCTTTTCCCCCCCCTTTTCTTTTCCCTTCCCTCTCCCCCTTTTCCCCCCCCTTTCCCCCCCCTTTTCCCCCCCCCCCCCCCATTTCTTCCCCCCCTCCTCTCCCACATTTTTCCCCCCTTTTTTTCCCCCCCCCTTTTTTCCCCCCCCCCTCCTTCCCCAAATTTTTTCCCCTTCCCCCCCCCCTTTCCCCCCCTTCCCCCCCCCCTTTCCCCCCCCCTTTTTCCCCCCCCCCCAAACTCCCCCCTTTTTTTTTCCCCCCCCCTTCCCCCCCCCCCTTCCCCCTTTTTTTCCCCCCCCCCCCCCCCCCTTTTTCTCCCCTTCCCCCCCCCCCCTTCCCCCTTTCTCTTCCCCCCCCCCCCCCCCCTTTTTCCCCCCTTTTTTTTCCCTTTTCCCCCCCTTTTTTTTTCCCCCCCCCCCTTCCCCCAATTTCTTTCCCCCCTTTTTTTCCCCCCCCCCCTCCCCCCCCCCCCCCTTTTTTTTTTTTTCCCCCCCCCCCCCCCACAATTTTTTCTCCCTTCCCCTCTTCCCCCCTTTTCCCCCCCCCCCTCTCCCCAATTTTTCCCCCCCCCCCCCCCTTTTTTCCCTTTTCCCCCCCTTTTTTCCTTCCTCCTCCCCCCTTTTTCCCCCCCCCCCCCCTCCCCAGTTTTCTCTCCCCTTTCCCCCCCCCCTTTTTTCCCCCCCCCCTCCCCCCTTTTTTCCCCAACCCCCCCCCCCCAATTTTTTCCCCCCTTTTCCCCCCCCCCCCCCAGTTCTCTCTCCCTTCCCCCCCCAATTTTTTTCCCCCCCCCCCCCTTTTTCCCCTTTTCCCCTTTCCCCTTTTCCCCCTTTTTCTCCCTTCCCCCTCCCCCACGTTTCTACTTCCCTTCCCCCCCCCCCTTCTCCCCCTTTTTTCCCCCCCCCCAGTTCTCTTCCCCCCCCCCCCCACATTTTTTCCCCCCCCCTCCTCTCCCACATTTTCCCCTTTTTTTTCCCCCCCCCCTTTTTTTCCCCCCCCTCCCCAATTTTTTTTTCCCCCCCCCCCCCAATTTCTTTCCCCCCCCTCCTCTCCCACAGTTTCTTTCCCCCCCCTCCCCCCTTTTTCCCCCCCCTTTTCCCCCCCCCCCCCCCCCTTTCCCCCTTTTTCCCCTTTCCCCCCTTTTTTCCCCCTTTTTCCCCCCTCCCTTTTTCCCCCCCCCTTTTCCCCCACCTTTTCCCCCCCCCCCCCCCCTTCCCCCTTCCCCCTTCCCCCTCTTCCCCCTTTTCCCCTTTTTTTTTTCCCCCCCCTACCCTTTCCCCCTTTCCCCCCCCCCCCCGTTTTCCCCCCCCCCCCTCCCCCCCTTTTTTTCCCCCCCTCCCTTTTTTCTCCCCTTCCCCCTTTTTCCCCCCTTTTTTTCCCCCCCCCCTTCCCCCCCCTTTTTTCCCCCTTTCCCCCCCTTTCCCCCTTCCCCATTCCCTTTTTCCCCCCCCTTTCCCCCCTTTTTTCCCCCCCCCCCCCCTTTTAATTTTCCCCCTTTTCCCCCAAATTTTTTTTTTTCCCTTTTCCCCCCCCCCCCCTTCCCCCCCCCCCCCCTTTTTTTTTTTTTTCCCCCCCCCCCTTCCCCAATTCCCTTTTTCCTTTTCCCCCCTTCCCCCCTTTTCCCCCCCCCCTCCCCCTTTCCCTTTCCCCCTTTCCCCCCCCCCCCTTTCCCCCTCCTTTTCCCCCCCCCCTTTCCCCCCCCTTCCCCCCTTCCCCAATTTTTTCCCTTTCCCCCTTTTAACCCCAGTTCCCTCCCCTTCCCCCTCTCCCCAATTTTTTCCCCTTTCCTTCCCCAAATTTCCCCCCCCCCCCTCTCCCCCTTTTTTTCCCTTCCCCCCCCCAAATTCTCTTCTTTCCCCCCCCCTCCCCTTTTTCCCCCCCCCCCCCCCCCTTTTGGGCCCCCCCCCCTCTCCCCCTTTTTTCCCCCCCCCCCCAAAATTTTTCCCCCCCCCCCCCCTTTTTTTTCCCCCTTCCCCCCCCTTTTTTTTTCCCCCTTTTTTTCCCCCCCCCCCAAGGTTTCCCCCCTTTCCCCCCCAATTTTCCCCCCTTTCCCCCCTTTTTTTCTTCCCCCCTTTTTTTCCCCCCCAATTTTTTTCCCCCCCCCCCTCTCCCCCCCCCCCCCCTCCCCCTTTTTTTCCCCCCCCCCCCCCCTTTCTTCCCCTTTCCCCCCCCCAATTTTTTCCCCCTTTTTCCCCCCCCCTGCCCCCCCCCCCTCCCCCTTTTTTTTTCCCCCCCCCCCCTTTTTTTTCCCCCCCCCCCCCCTTTTTTTCCCCCCTTCCCCCCCCCCCTTTTTTCCCCCCTTTTCCCCCCCCCTTTTTTTTTCCCCCCCCCCCCCTTTCCCCCCCCCCCCCTCCCCCCCCTTTTTTTCCCCCCCTTTTTTCCCCCCTTTTTCCCCTTTCCCCCCCCCCCCTCCCCCCCCCCCCCCCCCTTTTTTTCCTTTCCCCCCTCCCCCCCTTTTTTTTTTCCCCCCTTTCCCCCCTTTCCCTTTTTTTCTCCTTCCCCCCCCCAATTTTTTTCCCCCCCTTTTTTTCCCCCCCCTTCCCCCCCCCCCCTCCCCCTTTTTTCCCCCCCCTTTTTTTTCCCCCCCCCCTCCCCCCCCCCCCCCCCCCCCCCCCCCCCCCACAGTTCTCTTTCCCCCCCCCTTTTTTTTTTTCCCTTTCCCCCCCCAAAAGTTTTTTCCCCCCCCCCCTTTTCCCAAACCCCCCCCCCCCCCCCCCTTTTTTTCCCCCCCCCCCCCCCCCCTTTTCCGTTTTTTTTCCCCCCCCCCCCCCCCTCCCTCCCCCCCCCCCCTTCCCCTCCCCCTTTTTTTCCCCCTTTTCCCCCCCCCCCCTTTCCCCCCCCCCTTCCCTTCCCTCCCCCCCCCCTTTTTCCCCCTTTTTTTCCCCCCCCCCAAAAATTTTTTTTTCCCCCCCCCCCCCCCTCCCCTTCCCCCCCCCCCCTTTTCCCCCCTTTCCCCTTCCCCCCTTTTAAATTCCCCCTTCCCCTTTTTTTTCCCCTTTTTTTTCCCCCCCCCCCCCCCCCTCCCTTCCCCCTTTTCCCCCTTTCCCCAATTCCTTCCCTCCCTTTTTTTTTCCCCCTTTTTCCCCCCCTTTCCCCCTTCCCCAATTTTCCCCCCCCTTCCTCCTCTCCCACAGTTCTTCTCCCCTTCCCCCTCTCCCACAGTTCTTACTCCTTCCCTCCTCTCCCACAGTTTCTTCCCTTCCCCCTTCCCCCCGTTTCTCCCCTTCCCCCCTCCTTACAGTTTTTCTCCCTTCCTCCCTCCCACAGTTTTCCCCCCCTCCCCTCCCACAGTTCTCTCCCTTCCCCTTCCCAGTTTTTTCCCCCCCTCCCCCATTTTTCCCCTTCCTCTCCCACAGTTTTTTTTTTTCTCTCCCCTTCCCTCCCTTCCCTCCTTCCCCCATTCTTCTCCCTTCCTCCTTCCCAGTTCTATCCCCCCCCCTTTTTCCCCAGTTTTCCCCTCCCTTCCTCCTCTCCCACAGTTCTCTACCCCTTCCCCCCTCTTCCCCAGTTTTTTGCTCCCTTCCTCCTCTCCCACAGTTCTTCTCCTTTCCCCTTCCCCCAAATTCTCTCCCCTTCCCCCCTTCCACGTTTTCTCCTTCCCCCCTCCCCAGTTCTCTTCCCCCTTCCTCTTCCCACAGTTCTCTTCCCTTCCCCCCCCTCCCCAGTTCTCTCTCCTTCCCTCCCCCCAGTTCTCTCCCCTTCCCCTCTCCCAAGTTTCTATTTCCCTCCCCCCCAGTTTCTCTCCCCTTCCCCCCTCCCAAGTTCTCCCCCTTCCCCCCTTTTCCACAGTTCTCTCTCCTTCTCCTCTCCCCCGTTTCTCTTCCCTCCTCCTCTCCCACGTTTTTATCCCTTTCCCCTCCCCACGTTCTCTACCCCCTTCCTCCCCTCCCCAAAATTCTCTCTCCTTCCTCCCCTCCCGTTCTCTGCTCCCCTTCCCCTCTCCCACAGTTCTCTTCCCTTCCCCCTCTCCCCCGTTCTCCCCCTTCCTCTCCCAAGTTCTCTACTCCCTTCCCTCCCCTCCCCTTTCTCCCCCTTCCCTCCCTCCCACAGTTTTCTCCCCTCCCCTCCCCGTTCTTACTCCCCTTCCTCCCCCCACATTCTCTCTCCCCTTCCCCCCTTCCCACAGTTCCACCCCCTTCCTCCTTCCCACAGTTCTCTTCCCTTCCTCCTTCCCCCCGTTCTTCTCCCTTCCCTCCCCACGTTTTTTTTCCCTTCCCCCTCTCCCCAAGTTCTCTCTCCTTCCCCCCTCTCCCACAGGTTTTCTCCCCTTCCCTTCTCCCACATTTTCTCCTTTCCCCCCTCTCCCTTTCCTCCCCCCCTTTCCCCCCCTTCCCACATTCTTTTCCCTTCCCCCCTCTCCCCAGTTTTCTCTCCCTTCCTCCCCCCCAAGTTCCTTTCCCCTTCCCTCCTCTCCCCCATTTCTCTCCCCCCTCCTTCCCAGTTCTCTCTCCCTTTTTTCCCCCCCCACAGTTTTCTCTCCCTTCCTCTCTCCCAGTTCTCCCCCCTTCCTCCTCTCCCCCAGTTTTACTTTCTTTCCTCCTCCCCCCGTTCTTCCCCTTCCCTCTCCCAAGGGTTTTTATCCCCTTTTCTCTCCCAAGTTTCTCTCTCCCTTCCCCCTCCCAAAGTTCTCCTCCCTTCTCCCCTCCCCGTTTCTCTCCCTTTCCCCTTTTTTTCAGTTCTCCTCCTTTCCCTCCCCTTCTCTTCCAATTTTTCCCACCCTTCCCTTTCCTTCCCCCCAAGTTCTCTCTCCCTTCCCCCTCTCCACAGTTTCTGCTCCCTCTTTCCCAATTTCTCCCTTTTCCCTTCCCCTTATTTTCCCATTTCCCCCTTCCCTTCCCCCTCTCCCAGTTTTCTCTCCCCCCCTTCTCCCACAGTTCTCTTTTCTTCCCCCTCCCACGTTCTTCTTCCCCCCTCCTCTCCCACAGTTTTATCCCCTTCCCCTTCCCCCCCCGTTCTCTACTCCCTTCCTTTCCCCTCCCCAAATTCTTCCCCCTTCCTCCCTCCCACAGTTTTGTCCTTTCCCCTCCCCAGTTCTCTACTTTTTCCCCCTTTCTCTCCTTCCCCCTTCCCTTCCTTTCCTTTTTCCCCCCCAGTTTTTTCCCCCCTTTTCCCCTTTCCCCAGTTTCTACTCCCTTCCCTCTTCCCAAGTTCTCTACTCCCTTTTCCTCTCCCCCCAGTTTCTCCCCTCCTCCTCTCCCACGTTTTTTCCCCTTTCCCCTTTTCCCAAGTTCCTATCCCCTTTCCCCCTCTCCACAGTTTTCTCCCTTCCCCCTTCCCACGTCTCCTCCCTTCCCCCCCTCTCCCCCCAGTTCTTCTCCTTCCCCCCTCCCCCAAATTTCTCTCCCCCTCTCCCAAGTTTCTACTCCCTTCCCTCCTCCCAAGTTTTCCCCCCCCTTTCCCCCCTCTCCACGTTCTCTCTCCCTTCCCCCCCCCTCCACAGTTTCTACTCCCTTCCCCCCCCCCACAGTTCTCTTCCCCTTTCCCCCTCTCCCCCAAATTTCTTCCCCTTTTCCTCTCCCCAGTTCTTCTCCCTTCCCCCCTCTCCCCAGTTTTATCCTTCCCCTCCCCCACGTTTCTCCCCTTCCCCTTCCCCCGTTTCTCCCCCTTTCCCCCCTCTCCCCCCTTCCCCTTTCCCCTTCCCCCTTTTTCCTTCCTCTCCCCTTCTCCCCTTTCCCCCCTTTTTTATCCCTTTCCCCCCCCACAGTTCTCTCCCTTCCCCCTCTCCCCAGTTTTCTCCCCTTCCCCTCTCCCAGTTTCTCCCCCTTCCCCCCTTCCCCCAAATTTCTTCCCCTTTTCCCCTCTCCCCCGTTTTCTCTCCCTTCCCCCCTCTCCCACGTTTTTTTTCTTTTTTCCCCCCCTTCTTTCCCCCCACAGTTCTCTTCCCCCCTTTTTCCTCTCCAAGTTTCTACTCCTTTCCCCTCTCCCCAGTTTCTCTCCTTCCCCTTTTCCCAAGTTTCTCTTTCCCCCCCTTTCCCCTTCCCTTCCCCCCCCACAGTTTCTGCTCCCTTTTTCCCCTCCACATTTTCCTCCTTCCTCTCTCCACAGTTCTTCCCTTCCCCCTTCCAAAATTCTTTCCCCTTTCCCCCTCTCCCCCCCAGTTCTCTCTCCCTTCCTCCTCTCCCACAGTTCTCTTCCCCTTTTCCCCTCCACAGTTTTCTGCCCCTTCCCCCTCCCAGTTTTTCTCTTTTTCCTCTCCCACGTTCTCTCCCTTTCCCCTCCCACAGTCTCCTCCCTCCCTCTCCCCCCCTTCTCTACTCCCCTTCCCCTCTCCCCAGTTCTCTCCCTTTTTCCCCCCCACAGTTCTTATTCCCTTCCCCCCTCTCCCCCATTCTCTCCCTTCCTCCTTCCCAATTCTCCTTCCTTCCCCCCTCCCCAGTTTTATCCCTTTTCCCCCCCCCCCCAACCGTTTCCTCCCCCCCCCTTCCTTCCCCCTAAAAAGTTCTCTTCCCTCCTCCTTCCCACA
>JAFLJL010002984.1:0-22866 GCA_018398815.1 Conus ventricosus
ACCCCTCAGTGTGATGATCCATCGTGCGCCCGTTCCCATGCCCCTTGTACACTGCAGTGTGCAAAGTGATTCGTTTCTGCCAGGTGACTAGGGGCTGCACGCGTTTCCTACAGGGGAGACTGAGAGTGCTGAATGCGTGGCTCGGGCGCAGGCTCTCTTGCAGGCAGGCAAACGCAGCTGGCACAAAGCGCACCGTGGGGTCGCAGGCGGCGCGTAGGCTGCTTTGCAGCAGCACGGACTTGACCTCTTCGAACGAGCCGCCTTCCAGGCACACTGTACGCGCCGGGCGCCGTGGATGGCACAACACCCAGCAAGTCGCATGGCAGTGCCGAGAACGCTCTCATGGCTCGTACGAACTCGCAGGCGCTTGTGCGCCGGAGGAACGCTCGTCCCACTGCGCGGTCAAAATCAGGCTGCGATGAAAGTGCCTGCAGCACCGGGCCGTCCAAAGCATGTCCCCTCCGCAAAGCATGTCCCCTCCACTGCGAACACCAGAGCAAACACAACCACACACAACACAACACAAACAGAACGAAACAAGACGCCAAAGCAAGACAAGACAAGACAAACGAAACAAAACAAGAAGACAAAAACAAGACAAGACAAGTCACAATAAAGCGTGTGGAATTCATTGTGCATCATGTGCTGAACGCTGAACAGACCATGACGGACAGCAGCTGAGGACGCCTCTGCAGTGCCCGAAAGAGCTCCAACTCGAACTCGTTACACCGCATAACATGAACGTGCACCTCCTGCACACGCTGCATCAGCTCCTTGTGTCAAGCAGCTCCGCCACTGCATCCTGCCGCTCCGCGATGCTGCTGCTGCAGACGAGCGGCTGGCTGAGCACTGACGCAGCATGCGCCCCCGGCACGGGATTTCGTGTGGCTAGCGATCTCTAGTAGCGAGCCCGCCACCTTGCCGTCGACACCTGCACATGCTGGGATTCGGATGTTTGCAACGAGTGCAGCGCTTCTGCAAGTCAGAACGCTCATGGCCACTGCGGGCAGTGGACGCGGCACCTTCGAGCACGTGCAGTTGTGCAAGCGCGTTGCTGCTGAGGGTCATGTGCCCAGGGTCGGTAACAGGGCCGCAACGCCAAACCGGTCTCGTTCCAAGCTCGAGCCCCAAGCCCTTCAAATAGCCGAATGCGCACAGCAGAGACGCCAAAATGCTTTCGTTGAGCTCGGCCGCCTGCTGCTCGAAGGCCTGTTTGCTGGCATCGGAGCCTGTGCACAGGCTGGAAATTTCCTGCACTCCGCATGACATCTGCGCCGAGTTGCAGCAAAGAAGAAGTCACATGGTGCCGCCCCGGCCTCGTGAATGTTGCGCCCCACAGACGGGCCATAGCGAAGGCTGCGCACCTGCAGCAGCGCGGGCTTGGCCTTGCTCGTTGCTGGCAATTCCTCGAGCGTGCAGCCGCAAGACGTAGCAAAAATGCCTTGACAAGGCGCATCACCTCGGGTGACAGCTCGCCTGCGACGAGCAGCTCACGTGGCTGGAAGTACATCAGCGAGCCCTCGAGGGTGGAACTTGCCACCCGGTCCCGGCAGCAACCCCAGAAAATACGGGAGAGCGTCGGCTCCATCGCTGTAAACGCGACGTCACCTGCATGGGCTCAGTTGCTGCCAGCGGCTTGTCTTGAAGCGAGCAGCTGGATGCCACTGAACAAATGGCTGCCACTCGAAGCAATGCCAAGCATGCTATGCAGGTTACATATCGGACGCAAGCTCGCTACGAGTTACTTGGTCGATCAGCTGGCGTTGTGACCAGCAGCGCAACCATCTCATGCTCTTTCTATATATATATAAGAGAGAGAAAAGAGAGAGAGAGAGCACGCTTGCAGGCTGTACATCGCACCTCTGCCGCTGCCCGCGTCGACCTCGCGGAGGCACATCAGGTACGAGGACGACGCTGCTGGGAGGCGCGACCGTCGCCTGCAGTCATCTGCGCGTCTGTGCCCACGTCAGCTTCCGCGCCTGCCTCGAGAGTCGCAGGCGTGTAACCGGCAGTCACCTTGCGTTCGAAGACCTTGTGCGGGTGTCACTCGCGGCCTTGAGTGCAGCGGTCTCCATCTGCAGGCGTTACGACATGGCTTTCGTGTACTGCTGGTGCTGTACTGCATGGATCGTGCCGTCATGTCCGCACTGCCCGCATCTACATGCTGCTAAGCACGTCTGCCAGAGTATGCAATGTGAAGTGCCCATAAGAATGAGAGTCGAAGGATTCGCCAAAGCAGTGCACACGGGCACAGCTGCAGCGACCCGCCCTGACGGACGACGGCGACTTTGTGGCCCATGCGCACAAGCCTACGCACATACACGTGCAGGCGGTGCAGCGGAATCGATGCCGTCATGAAGTTGTGATCCGCGAATGAGTAGATGTTGAGATACTGCGCTGCAATCTCTGCATCCTCTCCGAAAAAGCGAAACTGTAGCCACACTGCATGAGCTGCCCAAAATGCTCGCAGAAACATGCTCGAACCGGGGCGCGCCCCCTGTGCTGATCTATGCAATGGTGTTCTTGCCTTTGTGCAAGGCAATGTGTCCTAAATCGGCCCAGCCGAGCATGCAGGAGGTTTGAGCGAGTGAGGCAGGCTGGCTTACCGCACGTGTGGGAACCAGAGGGAGCGCGCCTCTACCAGCAGAACTTGCCAGGGTTGCGCTTCTTCAGGTCGATGACCTGCTGCTCCAGCGGCGTGTACTTTGCGCCCTTCTTGGCCTTGCTGCTCTCGTCGTTGCCAAGCACCAAGCGCTCCTTCTTGACACCTAGCTTCTGCGTGCGAGAGCTTGCCTTCTGGGGGTCCCGCCGTATGTGCTTCGCACCGTCAGCTGCTGCTGCTGTACTTGTCACTTGAGGCGCTACGTGTGTTGGCTGTCTCAAGTCGACTGCCGCATCGCTGCTGCCCTGGCCCGCGGCTGGGTATTGGACAGACCGGTCGAGCGGACACGCTTTGGGGCGGGCTCGCAGCCCAGCTCGTCCTCGTCTTCTTCGGCCATATTGACGATGATTTTGCTGACGTCATTGGCAGCGGGGCTGGGGCACGCTTGCGAGGGCGGCGAGTCATGGCGAGTCTGTCCGCGCCAGGCGCTGGCTTGCTGGGGACGCCACGCTTCGGCGCTGCAAAGAACGCCGAGATGCTTCTCTGACCCTTTGAAGGCGCCTTGCCGCCCGTCATGCCAGCTTCATCATGGGCGGTGCGCAAGCTTGCGGCATGCGACAGTTTAAAACACGCCAACTCTTCAGGCTCAAAACGTCCACTCCGTCAGCCTTACTGGCGCCAAATATACACACAAGCTGTCTGACGACATATTAATCTTCCTCTCGAGAGCCGACACCACAGCTATGGTAGCGTCTGCAATAGCGGACAGGAGCTGTCGCACCTCGCCACGCTGTAGATCACTAGATCCAGCTGTTGAAAGCTAGGCACAATCTTGCCATCACGATCCAGAAAGCCACAAAATGATCAGAGCTCGTAATAGATTGGCGTGTGTTGCTGCGTGCCTGGGCGGTAGACGTGCAGGCAGCCGAGTGCAAGCGTGCAAGCCGCTGAACGACGTCGCTTTGCTGCGCTGGCGCTCTGCGTGGGCGGAACATTGCATCGCTAAAAAAGCGGGTTCCACAGAGTGTATTTTTCCATTCGTGCGAAAATGGCGTCGTCATGGTCCCCAAAAGACAGTGCGAACTCCCGTTCGTCTCGCTTCTCAAGGCTTACCGCGACAGTCTTCAAAGGAGCTCTGGGACGCATGCTGCTCACACCGTGCTGCGTCGCTCAAACTGTCCCTCCAGCACTCGCAGCGCACCGCCAAGGCACTCAGCCCGCAAATCAAGGATGAGGTGCAGCATGTCCGCCAGCACCGTGTCGCATGCACCCAGCAGCGCGCCCGCAGCACCAGAGAGACCAATGCAGGCTCAGGATCATGCTGATTTGCGCAGTGCTCGTGGAAACGGCGGAGGGGCGGGGAAAGTGGCTGGCTCGATGACATACGCGGAGCGGAGGGTTGCAGGTGGCGTTGCAGCAGAGCCAGCTGTCGACGATGCTACAGCTTCGGCGACACTTTCGCGTCTAGTATTCAGTGTTACAGATCTTCATACACCTTGTAATGCGACACCATTCCCAGCGACTCGTACTGCACATCAATGCGACAAGTGAATGGCCTGCACCTTGCGCAACGCGGTCTGCTCGGGCTTTGTGAAGCGACAGCGGGCGAACAATAGTATTCAGACTGAGAGCGCCTCAATGCGTGTGCGGCGTGCAAGGGTTTGATTCGCTGCACTTCTTGCAGACTCAAAGGTCAGGGTTTCCCGGAGTGTCGAACGCACCACTTTTAGGGCTTTCTCGTTCTCAATGTCTGCATACAGGCGCACACCGCAGGCGCCGGCTTTTGGCGCTTTCAGCCTTAGCATGCTCGTACAGGGCACGAAAACAAGCTGTTCTGCGGTGCTTAGGTGCTACATACACACTTTGAACACCCAGATGTTCGAAGCCCGCCAGTCGCTCCACTCGTAGGTGATCATAAGCTGAGCTATGACAGCTTTATTTTCGTCCTGAAGCACCGTTGAAGTAGAGTAGGCACAAGGCAATCGGCACCGGGCCGGACCAAAACACAATGCATGTTCGGCAGGGCTTGCTAATGACAGCGCTCATCATACGGTATGATGGTGTACGCGTCGTCTTTCGCACCACGTCACTAACTGGCCACAGCAGCATGCCATGGCCCTGGGCAGGATGTGTACTGGTATTCCATGCGCAGGGAGCCGTGCCTCTATTACGTAGTAATGACCTTTGCCCTCATCATTTAGACAAGCTGTTACGCCACGCACACACACTTCAGTCGGGATATCTGTGTCTTCGCTCTCCTGCGCACTTCGGTGATCTGCCCACATATCACTCTGAGCTTCTGGGCATCCTGTTCAAGACGTTATTTTCGATGCTACGCTTGTGGGAGCCGTCTGGCCACCTGAATCGGCTCTGTGCCAGTGCAAACGGATTCAAGCATGCTCAAAAACGGCCAGCACAGCGTAGCGCGGGCTCAACGGCTGGTGCGCCAGCGCATGACCGTCATAAAGGATCCTGCGCACTAATAGCATCCGCGAAAGCGCAAGCAGGGGGATGTGCAAGCTGCATGCCAAGTACCCTGCAGCTGTGCCAGGAGCAAGCAGATCACAGACAAGAGTATGAGCTTCATGAGCGGCCTACGTGCGTCCGAGCCACGCTTATGATTATCTCATACCTCAACGTTGCGCAGTAGCGCAATGAGGTTGCGACATGAACAGACGGGTGCGACGCACCTTGGCCATGATCACGTTGTTCCTCGCAATGTCAGAAGCGTCAGCAAGAGTCGCCTTGCGGATCTCCCGCACCGTACCTGCACCAGCCGCTGCCATCTCGAACGATCTATGCGCGTTCGTTTTGCCGCCGAGTTGCCAGGCGGGAGCGAACGGCCCGCGGTCTCAACAGCAAGGCGCTTCGCATGCCACTGCACGCTGGAGCTTGACACAGGTATGGCAGCTGCGGACTGTGCTGAAACAGGCATCATGCGATCTGTGCTTGCAGCGCTGCTCTGGATGCGCAGCATGCTTTATCGTGGCGACGGACGTCGCATATCGCTGCAGCGGGCACGCTGCTCACAAGAGTCAACGTGCCCCAACGCCACGCAGGAAGCCCCTCGGATCCAGAGCAACGGAATGACACAATCTGTGGAAAGTTGTGGATGTTGCAAGCTGTTGTGTATTCGTTTGCAATCGTGGCCTGTGAACTCAAGATCTAGCATGATGCTCGAGTGCAGGCACTCGCCAGGGCACACCTGGGCCAGATCAACGGGGGTCACGCAACTTCACGTGCGGTGCAATGATCGCGTGACCACAGACCTGCAGCGCTCGTGTTGTTTGCAGATCTGCTAGTACTGCAGATCGCACGAGGCGCACCAGCACAGCGTTCGAAGGAAGTTCGCCTGTGTGTTACAGAACGCCTGTAGGGGCATCTACACATAACACTTCTGGGCCATCAGTTTCAGGGAGAATCTTCTGAGTTTGCGAGCGTTAATAATCACAGATTCTGCTCCTGTCTCGTGCAGACCTCCTTTGCTCTTCATGCCACCTGCCGGTGTATCGTGGTTCGTGACCTACGCTCGTACAGGTGACAATGCTGACTGGTTCCAGCGGTGCGCACAGTGTCCTGTGTGTGACCCGGCGCGGAGGGTATGCTGCGGTAGGTATACTTCTGCCGGGCTTATCTGTGCCGTCTGCAGACCGGTCGTCGGGCGCCTGTGCTTTGGCCAGGAGACTGCCGAACGCTGATTCACGCTGTCCGTCGCTTAGCAGGCTTGCGACTACCTTGTGCACCACATCACTCTATGCACTTTGCTCTTACTCGAGAATGTGCGCTACAAGTGACCAGGTGTGAACCCATGCGGACAGATGCCGCCCATTCGTTGCAACACGGCCGCCAGCCATAGCTGCCAACATGTTGCATAGCCACTTCCCAAGAGAGTGATGCGCCCACGGTGACACATAACATCGCCTACAACTGTCAGCAACAGCGCTGACTGCCTCCGCCAAGCAAGCCGGTCTGTTTCGTCGGCAGCATCTCAAAAAAGTCTCTGCACTCAAGATCCCACTAACATCATAATATCTGCCCACAGAAATCGGGGTCCTGCGAACATGTTGGCTGCGTTGATTCCCTGTATCCCGCACACATTTGCGGCACAGCTGTCCATGATCAGTGCCCATGATCATGTCTTCGGCCACGCACACAATCGAGTATGGCTGTACACACACAGCCAATCGCGCCTTTCCCTGACGCTGCGCGCTGCACTCTTCATGAGAGCTCATAATGAAACCCGCCGGCAATCGGGGTTTTGACTGCATCGCGGGCAACACCTATGGTAACGTGATGCTGCTACATGATGCTCAGACTTACTCATTTATCGCTTTGTTCTCACTGCAGCCCCACAGGCTGCTCGCGAACTGCCGCCCGTGGGCAGCTGCGCCGGCCTACGCTCTGTAGACAGGATCCGGAAGCATCGATTTGCTCTGTGCTTTCGAGAGCTGCACAGATTCTGCTGATGAGAACGACGCGTCGTCGTAGCGGCCATCGCGGCGTGCGAGCGGGTTGCCACGCACGGTGACGGCCGAGGAATTCTCCGACGCGTCTGCAAGCTCGTGTGCGTGCACATTGCGCGCCGCCCGTCGCCGCGCGCGTCGAACTTGCCAGATGATGAGCAGCAGCACCACCACCGCGGCAAAGGCGCCGCAGGCTATGATGAGGATCCACTCGGTTCGCGAGAGCCGGTGGTGTTGCGTTGCGCTGGCCGCAGCATTTCGGTGGAGGACCTGCTTGCTGCACCATCAAACACCGTCACTCGCTCCGTGAGCGAGCAGATAACGCCGCCGCGCCCCACGGCTCGTGAGGCAGGGGCTGGTAGTCCGGATGGCACTCCGAGCAGTCGGAGCCCTGGTAGCCAGGTCCGCAGCGGCAAGTCGCATCCGGGGTGCATTTGCCGACGTCGGGGCCGCCACAGGGCTGCGCGGGCTCGCGATTGCCGGGAACAAGACGGCGCAGGAGGAGGTGGAGCCTTGTGCGTGGCAGTGTCTGCTGAAGGCAGCGGCGGCGGCGTACAACGCCCAGAGGAGCTGTCTCCCACGCTGTCGCGGACGCCGTGCTAATTCACATTCGCCCATGCTCTGCAGGCCACGATCGTCGTGAGTGCGCTTCGAGCGCGCGTAGCGGCGGCGTGCCGATTTGCTCAGTGTCGTCGCAAGAGTCTGTTGCGCCCGTGCTGGTGGCAGCTCCCGGCAGCGACGGGCACACGCGAGCAAGACGAACGGCGTAACCTCGCGCCACGGCGAGCCGCTGCCCAGGGCGCGCATGACCGTGCGCGCACATTCGCACCCTGCCTCCGTTAGAACACCATTCAGTCGATGGTTTCAAGCGCAAGCGACAGCGCGATGACGACCGCGAGCGGCGCGCACACCGCATTGGTCATGCGCGCACATGTGTGGAAAGCATGCACGAAAGCCAACTCTGACCGACTTCCGACGAAGAAGGGCAGCTCGCATGCGAAGCTAAGTAGCAGCTTGTTGACGGAGCCATACGTGTTTTGCCCGCGCGAAGCGGCTGCAGGTGACCTAGGCGCCTCGCCGGTCGCGACTCAATTGGCCGCAAGCTTACCAGCCCTACGCGCGAAAGTCAAGGTCGGCGACAGAAGCAATTACGGTACGATATTCCTGACCTGACACTCGTGGGATCGTTCCACGGGCGTCCGCACGTTCCGAAGGCAAGGGTAGGAGCGGTTTACGAACAGCACAACCGGACGGCACATGCGGCATGATCACCACGGCTCATGAACGCAGCAGCACGACATCACGCATCGCTTGCCTTTTCCGCTGCTGCATCATTGCCCGTGTGCTGCGAATCGATCGAGCTGGGGCGTCCTAGGTGCCATGAGCGCGCATTCGACAGCGAAACGTTGGAACCGATCCGTTGCATGACCGCGGCCGCGTGCATGTGACAGTGGATAGTGAATTGCGCAACAGTGAAGCTTACGCTTCGCCTTACCGACGCATACGCGTCAACGGATTCATAGCAGCTCTGATGCTCTCCATCTGAGCGTGCTGCAGGCATCGGGTGCGGTAGCGCGTATTTGAAACCATGTCGATCTTGCAGCGATGCGTGATTGCCTAGGAAACCTTCGAGACGCCCAAACAGAACATACACTCGTTGAATTGAACGGAAATGAGATGAATTACATCATCTGCGTGCATGTGGGGATTTTCAGGGTGATGCAGTGATCACTGCTCATGAGGCAAGGGTCTATCTGTTAAAAGTTATGCGAGCACACGATGCCCAGCAGGAGTCAGCGCACAGTAGTGCAACCCAAGCAGAATGTGCATGGGCGCAGGAGTTGATTCTACTGCCCGTCTCTGGCAGGTGCCCATTCAAGCATGCGAGGCTCCATCCCTCAGCTGAGGGGTGCGGCTGCAGCCCGCTCAGCTGAGCACAGGTAGGCTTGGTATGTACGAGGTGCATGCACACCTAGGATGCATGCTGCAACAAAGCTTGGATGTGCCTGTCGATAGCACATGGCCAAACAGAGCAGCTCTTGTGAACAGCGCGCCAGGCGAGTGTGAGCCAGACACGTTGCGAGATCTTGGAACGCTGCCGGCTCTGGGTCTGGCACAACAACGAGCTCCAACGGATCTGTTTATAATGTTGTGGTGTGCGCCATGTTGACAGGCCTGGCTCAGTGGCCCCTAGGGCGTGGAATTGCGCATAGGCGCGAAAGCAGCAACTGTCGGCCCCGTGCGCCACAGAAAGGCGGCCCCAGTGCTCCTTTTTAAAGGAAATCCGCAAATCGGATATCACGCATTATACCATTGGGCATCGGCCTGAGTACCACAATGGGCGGCAAGACCAGCGCGTTCGCAGACGGAGGTGAGGGGGGGCGAATGCGATGGGCATGAGCAGCTTAAGCTGCAGCAAGCTTGCAGCCAATTGGCGAATCAGCTTGCAAGCTTCGTCATCGGAGTCAAGTGAGGGGACAGGGGTTTACGAGCGACAAGCACGAGGCAGGCCCACAGAGCCCAGAAGCACGCGTTGTAGAACACTGTCGCGCGTGAGGGTCAAAGCGCGGAGGCGGGCGACCTTGCAGGGATGATCTGTGACGCTGGTCAGCAAATCACGCGGATAGTTATTTGATAGGCCGCAGCAACCAGGCCGACACGGCGAGGCGCCAAGCCGCAGCAACAGGTCCGAGATCATACGGCAGGGATTGCAGAGTCACGTGCTGCATTGTTGACTTGACTGTTGACTACGCACTCGTTTCGTCATCCACCTGAGCTCAGGGTACCGCCACACCCTCCCACGAGACCTGCTCCGCCGCACGGACGTTATTGTGCCGGGTCCCATGATCGTGGCGACAGTGTGCAAGGGTTGTCTACACCAGAGAATGACCATGTATGGATACGCATCACATCCGTCGCACGGACTTCTTCCCGTACTGTACTTGATGGCTCCCCTTCCCTGGTGAAACGATTTCTAGCCTGCAAGCGAGTCCAGGCTCATGCCAATGGAGCAGCCTGAGCCTCAACCGCAAAGCTTTTCCACTCAATAGCTGCTGACGGAGTCCTTGATCGCCTCTGCCAAATACTTGCACCTTCTGAGCGTTCAAACCCGCCATTGAGACACGTCCGTCCGAGGTGAGATAGATGTGCCACTTCTTGATCAGGTTCTCAACTTGAGGCTTGGTGAGACCCGTGTACGAGAACATCCCAATCTGATCGAGAATATGCTGCCAATCACCGGGCACGCTCTGCGCTTGCAACTCGTTGAAGAGCGCCTGCGTGGCACACTCACTGCTGCAGCAACCACCGAGAACAAAGCTGCATGCTCTGATGGCAACACTGAAGATGGCGTTGTCCCATACGCAAGGCGGTAATCTCAACGTACGCTCCACAGCTTGCGCAAGCTCATAGATCCTCGGCAAAGACATGCGCTGGAGCTTGTGGGCAGAGTCCGGAAAAGAGTGCTCAACTGGCGCATGGCTTTGATGCGGTCGGCCATGTGCTTAAGCTCACGCCTCCACTCGCCAAAGAGCGCAGGGTCGCCAAGGATAATCGCCGCGATCGCCGCGCCGTGCCGCGGCGGGCTGCTGTACATGGGCCGGATGACGCCCTTTACCTGGCTCTCGACCCGTTTCGCTTCCTCAGCCGATGCACAAACGACGTGCAGCGCGCCTGTGCGCTCCCGTAAGGCCCATGTTCTTTGCGAAGGACTGCGCGAGGAGCATGGGTACGCCGGCGTTGACGAACAGGCGGAGAGAGTATGCGTCCTTGTCGAGGCAACCACTTGCCAAACCCTGCAGTATTCCTTTACTTGATTGCTGATGTCGCAGGAACAGTGATGTCTATGGCTTAAAGCGCACACGTCCGAGGGCCCCTGCAGCCCGCTCATGGGCACATGCATGCCGATATTCAACAAGTTGATCCGACAGGCACAGCTGAGAGATGCAGCAGCCTTGTTTGGCAGGAGCTAGGCGCACCTGGTAAGCGAGTCAAATAGGCAGAGGAGCTGCTGCTGCTGACAGACCTGCAGGATGCGCTGCACTGTTCCTGCGAGGGGTCACGCCTGTGGGGTTGTGTGCGCATGCGTGCAGTGAGCACGATTGAGCCGCGCGCCGCGCTGCTGAGATCCTGCAGCATCCCCTCGATGTCTAGCCCCTTCGTGCGAGCGTTGTAGTAGCGATACGGCTTGATGGAGAGGCCACCCTTTGGAAAGATCTTGTTATGGTTGCCCCACGTGGGTTGGCACACCATAATATGCTTGCTCGGGTAGAAGTTTGAGAGGAACTCCGCGGCCACGCGCAGCGAGCCCGTTCCGGACAGCGTCTGGGTGTGGCAACACGGCCGTCTTTGACGGCTGGTGAATCGGCGAATGCAAGTGCCCGGGCGTGCTTGCAAAAACTCTGGCAGCCGCGATGCCAGGTACTCCTGCATCAGGATTCGCAATTTCTTTCAGGGGAATACTTGTTGCAGAGTTTCAGGCCAAGAGGCTCCAAGCGGGGCTTGATTGGAGCTCAGCAGCAGAGGCACCATGCGGCTCGAGGCGGTGACGCTGCGCAGTATACGTGGAGCGTGGTTGGCACATGGGTCGCGCGAAGAAGAGGCACGTCAGGATTGAGCGTGCTTGTCCAGTCCAGAGGAGAATGCAGAATTTAGCGCTGGAGACACAAGCCAGCTGGCGGTGCGTGCCTTGTTCTCTGCGGGATTGGTCACTAGCCTCATTTCAGCTTGGGGACGGCGTTGAGCACGTACGGTTTGCCCTGGTCATCACGGTATGCGCCCACACCAAGTTGAGCTTTTGCGAGGAGGGATCGGCCTTGAATCCTGAACAAATTGGGTTTTCTCGTGGCAATTGCCATCTGAATCAGCGTGCCGCAAGAACATGGCGCGGCGCAGCGACATGTTGAAAATGTAATCCAGCTTAGCCCATGCGCACGGCATCTGGCCAGCACACCCTGATTGCTCCTCGCAGATGCTCTACGACGCTGTCAGGCACGCCTATATCCTCACATGTGCTCAGGTGTCAACACAGTCAGCTTCATACACGCCATGTTTGTCAGGCGGCCGTCAGGAAGGGTCACAGCTTACCTCATTGAGACCGAGTATGGGGTCTGGGGGCGCCTGCAGCACAGCTGAGAGCGGTCTCACGGGGATAGTGCGTCAGCGATGAGAAAGACGCTTTTAAACAGTGTTCGCAGTGCCGTGCAGAGCCAACGTCAAGCTGAGCGGGTTGTGCGCCTGTGTCAGGCTCGCAATGACGCGGACAGAGCGGCCTTTTAGCGCCTGGATGCGCCGCGACTGCCGGTCCCGACAGCGTCAGCTAACCCAGCACAGCACCTAAGCATCATGGTAGCTGGTAATCCGTAGGTTGCGCCAGTGCCAAGCGCTCCCGGGACCGGCACCCGGGATGAACGAGAAGGCACAGGGCGAACCATTGGCACGTTCCCCCACAGCGATGGCGTCGCGGCTACGTGCTGCCGCATCATGCCACGTCCATCTGAAGCATCTGGAGCAAGATGATCTTGAATATGACGCAGCCGCTCGCTGCTGCCTTCGGACAGCTGGCCATGACTGACGTGGAGTCGCGTAGAAGGGAGCTACGCAGGTTCCGACAGCCCTTATTCCGCACAGTGCTCGACTCAAGCGTACAGATTCGCCACCACCTACGCTGCTGCCGTGAGAACTTGCGTGCCTAACACGGCGCGCATAGTCGCCATTCTTGTCGGCAAGGTGAATGCAAACATGTGCGCGTCATCCCGCGGCATGCGAGTCATCTGCCACCCAGACGCAAGAACCGTGCCAAGAGCGCAACCGAGCCTACAAGGGCAGCCTGCGGACTGTTGTGCTCAGAAAATTGGGCTTGTGTGGCAAGCATGCAGTGATCGTGCAGAACTGACGATCTTGAGCGGTTTTCTTGGTATGCATTGCTCCCCTCCCCGCGCAGCCCATCATAATTGCTGCACTGGATACTCTCAATATGGACGCACGATGAAGCACGTCGCTCATCGTCGACCTGTCCGATACTGCACACCAACGCCATAGGCCCTCTGCACTCACCACCAGTGCACAAACCACTGCAGCCTCATCCGCATGATCGCACGGCATTCTAATCACAGATCGCATCATCGTCCTCCAGGCCCGCGGCCGCCACGCAGAGGCCGCCGCCTCTGCTGTCGTCTCGTCACGTCCGCGCTTGATGCGCATCCGCACAGAGCGCAGCACGCAGCTGCTTCTTGCCTCTTGGCTGCGATGGCTCTAGCGCACAATCGTCGTCGCCAGGCTACGCTTGGTGCCTTGTTTCATGATATCGTCAAGCTTTCCTGCACAGTGCACAGTGCAGCGGCCCGTTTGGATCTGGGTTGCTTGGGGAGATGATACCCCAGCATGCATCCTCGCAGAGCCTTGCACCTCGAGCCGCAAAAATGATCGAATATGTGCAAATGTCCCAACAGTGCGGATGTCCCAACCCACCCGCCACACATCGTGCAGCAGACGGTACCCAGGCACCCATGAACGCGCACCCACTTGCTGTTGCAGCCTGGCGAGCTCTGGCGCGGCAGCGCTCCGATGCCTGCGCCAGCGCATCGCTGGCAGATTGAAGGGAATCTTCGCAAGCGGCAGCCTCCTTAAGAGCACTAGCAGCGCCTCGCACGCTTGCGCTTCTGCCGCGTAAGCATTGTTCAGTGGGTGCTGCGCCGCACAGCGCAGGTCGTCAGGCACAGCTGAACCAGGAAAGCACGACGGTGAAGATCAGCGTGCACGATATCTGAAGCGCAGGCGACAGGTGTGCAAACTAAAAAGCAGCGCAGCTGTTGTTGCGCTGCACGTGCTCCCTGTAGCGTGAAAGAGTGCATGAAAGGCAGCATTGTCGCACTTGCGCGGCTGGCAGCTGAGTGAAGCGGTAGGATGCCAGGTGAAGCGCGGCGGTGGCAAAGGAGCTACCGCAAACGATTCCAGTGCTCCGGATCTTGTGGCCATCCAGGCAACACAATGTCGCCACACCATGCCGTGCAGCTGCTGCACCACCAGCGTTCGATAATCCTCTGCGGCTGCAGCGTTGTGAGACGAGCGAGCGGCCCAGGAGGGTCCAAAAAAGCGTAGAGCGGATGTTTGTGGTGTCGGGTGCTGGCCGCACGAGATTGAAACGCGTAGTCGATGCACCCTGGTGGCCACTGATCCGCGCCGTACGGATCTGCATGAGCTCGAAATGTCTCAAACACAGCGGCCGCCTTGTCAGAGTACACACAGCACGCGGCAGGGACAGCATGCATGCTATGCAGGCGTGCGCAAGGCCGCCACATTGTGCATGTTGTGTAAGCCATTACAGAGCAAGCGCACGCCTGCGGTACGTCGCGTTTCGACTGATGAAGCCGCGCGATCGCAGCGGTGTGTGGCAGGGGACACAGGAGTGGCGCCTCGGAGCCCAGTGTTGCTGTGCGTGTCAGTATGCGCGCAGCCGCGGGCATGGAGGCGGCGCACTTGCGCGCTGCCGCCGAATCGGAGCCGTAGCGGTTGCACATCGTCATGACCATGATGTCCGGTACTTCGCACTTTGCAGCCTCGAGCTCGCTCGTGACCACAACCCGCGAGGGGGATTCAGACTTGCGTACGCTGAGCGTGCAGGGGTGTTCTCGAACGACCGCAGGGTCCTTTGCGTCATAGTGATCATACGTATTGCCCATCTGTCGAATAGCAAGGGAAGCGAACCTACTTCGCGGGTACTGACTACGAGTGTCCGCAGCGGCTGCTCAAGTGTGCGGACAGCGCTCCGACAGACGCGTGTCCTGCACGCTCCCCAGCTGCGAAAACGTGCCGAGGATTTCCGGATTTTTCAGAGCGAGCGCACGCTTTTGGCCCACGGTGTAGCCCTGCTTGGGATTCCCGAAGCGCGCGCTCTTGCCCGCAACCCTCGACTTCTGAGCGCTGCGACATGCTTGCGACCCTGAGGCCTGCGCAGCACGAAAAGACGCTAGGTGCTGTGTCCCGATCCGCGCGCTCGCAGCACGAACCGAAGGCTCCCCGCATTGGGAGCACCACCAACCTGAGATTCATAGCAGCGAACCGACCCAGTATCCATTTTGAACGCACCTTGCGGGGTTGCAGCTTCGTGATGTGTGCCCGCAGAGGGATCGATGTTGGACATTGAGGCGTCATCGAGCTCGCAGCCCTTTCGCGTGCGCCTGCCCCTGTGCCTGTGCGATTGCCCCCCGCGCTGCCGCAAGTGCGTCGCGGGCTTGCTCCTCCTCTTTCTGGAGCTCTGCTTCGCGATTCTCAATGTCCCCGCAATAGACATATTGTGGTGTGCTGGACTAATTGGGGTGGTCTTCCGAGTCAGTACACGATGGCACCGGCAAATTACCTCGACAGGATGCACGTTCCAGCTTGCATGAACGTATCTGGGATTGGGAGGCGAGGCAGGATGGAATGTGCGCAAGCAGATGTACGCACCAGCTTACGCTACGCACCTTGGCCTGCAGAGCGTGGCGCCGTTGAGTCTGGCTCATCTCGGCGACGCGCGCCAAGTGCTGTGCGTGTCCGAGAAGAGCAGCTCCTTTTCCCAGACGGGGGGTCCAAAAATTTGAGTCAAAATTCCCGTTTGAACCTCCCAGTACCACTCCCGAGCTGCAGCTTGATGCGGCAGTTCACACCCAGCGGCGCGGGGCGGCGGCAGCGGGGTCCGGCGCAATGCGCCCGGTGCCTGTGACCACAGAGACGTCCCAAAGCATATAGAGCCATCTAGCCCGAAGCTCCGGCAAGTCCTCCAACGCCCGATGTCATGAGCGCAGGCAGCTTGCCCCGGCCAGGTGGGCCGCGTCTCGTCGTCCCACTCGAGAACCACCTGCGCCATCGATTGCACGTGTAATGCATGCATGCCGCCCCCCTGTTTCACAATGCGCAGTTTTCCAGACAGGACGCAATGCAATCAATTCGAACATGTACTGTACGGGGCAGAATGAGACTGGGCAAAAAACGGACTTGGCCCTCGCCTACTTGACACCGTGCTGCGTTGCCAAACTCATCGAGAGCTGCACTTCTAGGCTCTTGAGCGCCAGGCGATCTTCATCGCTGCCTCCATTGCCCGCCGCTAAAGTTGCAAGCGACTCGTTTGCAACCAATTTTCTGCAAGCACCACCTTACGTGAGTTTCCCGACAAGGGTCCGGGGTGTCCCGAAGCGCCAAGTGTGTAGTGCGTAGTGCAGCAAGCGTTCGTGTTTATGGCGCAGACTTTCCAGGCATGGCCACATGAGCAACGAACGATCACAGCGTTCAGCGCCAGATCTAGCACATGCGCAGGTTGGGCAAGTTGCGCTGCGCACATCAACCTCTGCGGGGGGGCCTGCCACGACGCTATGCTGCACGCTGGGCTTTTCAGCGACGTCCAGGGCAGCCCCGTCGCACTTCGGACCACTCCGCAGTCACAGGTGCGGCCCCCGCGGTCTGTAGCGGCGTGCTGTCAAAGGTGAAGCAGTTTGGCTGTGCATCTGCTGGCGGACCGTCAGTGAGGTTGAGCACCTGCATGCACTATGGATGATTCGGCCCCGCGAGCAGCCAAGTTTGCGTCCATGCCGGGGATCATGCCTGAAGAGGAGACACATCCGCCCACAAAGGGTGCACCTCGAGGATGAACAAAGAAAGAAAGAACCAGCGCAGCCCCAGCCCGTTCTTGCTTTTCTGGCCGGCGCAATGACTGTCACCGTGAGACCTCGCTGCGCGTCACCCCCACGCGAGGGCGCCACCGTCCTCCGTGGTCACCTGAACCTGCAAAGGCAAGCGTGCTCCAGCGACAACAGGCTCCAAAGGCACGCTCGAGTCCATCACTGCCACTTGCATCCGGCGTTGCTCGGCTGCAGCCGCACCGTAGCCGTGCCCTCCTCTAGTGCCTGCACAGGCGCCCCTGCCTCTGTGTATTGAGACGCTCAGAAGCAGGGGCGGTCTGCTCACGGTGATGTGACAGCCTCCATCACCCCGCGGGGCGCATGGGCCCAAGGTCTCCCGTGGAACGCCAACGCAGCGGGTGTCCGAACTTGTCGCCTTTGGCACACTGCTGACACCCTTTTCTCCCAAACCCCCTTTAAGCTGCAGGAATGCGCGCCGCTTATTTGGAAGCTCGCCTTTGTTTTACAAGTTCAGGATGCAGGTCAAGCTGCCGGGGGTGTCTCTCGACAGCACTCGGACGCTGCCTGTGGAGGTGCGCACCAGCGTGCGGCTTTTGCAGTACCGGCCAGGGTGAACGCCCCATCGGCGTCAGATTTCAGCGAGAGTCATGGAACGTGGCAGAGCCATCGCGGAGCTTGCAGCGGTTGCTACCACGCGCTGTGACCTTGGCGGAGTTGCCGGAGCCGTCCGATGCGAGGGCTGCTGGCCGAAGGGTTACTCGAAGTCTTTTCCGGGGCTAGCCGGTTGCCCCAGGCATCCGAGACCGCACCTCCGACAGCGCCGAGGCTGCCGGTGCAAACCTTGTTGCACGTGCGAAGCTAGACTGAGCGCAAGCTTTGCAGGAGGCCCTGCAAGGGGGCGGCTCCACCGTGTGAAGCAGCCATGCTGGAATCTCTCCGAATGGCTTTGTGATGACCTTGCAGTCAGAAACTATCCGCAAGATAGATGCTCAAACATGACGATACCAGTCGTGCCGTGACAGCCCGCACAGGAAGAAGCGTTATGGGCTGCCGCAGCGAAGCGATCGATGTCTTTGGATCTGGCAGAGCATGCGATGCAACGTAAAGTCCACCACGCCGCGTCCCCACACAGGGGCACGTCGCAGCTGTAAACGCTCATCCCCCCCCCCCCCCTCGCCCTCCCATCCTAAAAGCGTTGCCACCTGCATTGAGGGCGCACCCGGGCACCTGCACCCGCGACGGGCCATCCTCCGCACTGCCCTTTTTCGAGGATGTTGATGGCGGGCTCCAAGGCGTCAAATGTGCACCTGCACAAGACACGTGCGCAAACTGTGCAAGGACGGGCAAGTTTTGGGAGCTGCGAAAACAGCCCTGCAATAATTGGCATTTAGCAGTCAGCTAGCAGTCAGAAGCAGCAGAAACCCACTTCCCCCAATCTCACAGCAATTTGGAGCAAAAACGAGTCGTGGGTACGGGTGACATGGCCGCACCGATTGCCGTGAGCGTCTTCGAGCTCAAGAAGCATGCTGATGGCGCCCCGGCCTGCACCCCCAAGTTCCGGCTGGGTCCACATTTAGCGCACTGGCCTCCGCCTCGTGGGCCATGCCGTCCACTTAGCGGGCGGACCGGGCAGATGGTGCATTAAGCACCGCCTCAACGTCGAATTTGACGCTCCCATGGTCCCAGAAACGCGGGTCAAATTTGGGGACGTGTACCTGTCTGCAAAATACACTTCGCGTACTTTGAGCGCACAGCTCGTCCGGACAAGCAGCTACTCAAAGTGTGGCCGATTCTTGCTGCAACGCATTCTGCAAATGCTTCAATGCGCACCTCCTTGGGCACCACCAAATGGGGGCAGCCCCCAATCACGCTGCCGGCCTACAGAGCTTAGCCTTCCGAGCCTTACGCATCCAGCCACACATGACACGGCCCGAGAAGGAGCAGTCCCCGGCAGGGCAGGGCCGCAGGGCCTCGTCAATGCAAGCGAAACCTACGTCGTCCACAGTTCTGCCTGGTTCGAGCTCCCCATCTGCATCCCGTGCTGCTAAGCCCTTGTAGCCACGCCCGCAATGCGAAGCCCCAAAGAGCACACTCGGGGGTTGTTGCGGTGGCAGCTGCGCTGCTGTTTGTGCAGGGCATGTTGTGCAGGGCAGATTGCGCAAGTTTGGTGTCGCACCTGGAACACCCGCTTTGTGGACCCGTCAATTTCAACCTCTCGTGTGCAGATCACCCACCCACCTGCACCATGATCTCGGACGGTGCATCGCGGGGTGCCAGCAGCACCTCGGGCCCGCTCTCTGCCACCACGCTTTTCTGCTTCAACGCCTCCCACTTGTGTTGTAGGAACGACGCGCAGTCGAGCCACACCCGCCTGTGCTGTCCTTCTTCGCGCCGTGGGGCCGCATGCATACCGTGCAGCGTCGCAACGCCGGTGGCGTCAGGGGCAGCGAAGCTCGTGGATGGAGTGAGGCCCGCTGAGTGCACCTCGATCTGCCAGGTCAAAGACGGCGACGGCACGCAGATGTTCCACAACGTGTCGCGTGCGAGCGCCGAGTGTGCTGGGAGCGCTGCGCCAGGGTCGAAGCACGGAGCTGGGGGTCCGTCAACGAGGAGATCACTGCAGTCGTAAGGGGGCCCCGCCTGCAGGTCCACATGTACGGGGACGCCGGTAGCAGCTTTCACGGGCACAGCCTGCACGCATACCCCCCATGAGGGCCGTGATTTCGTGGATCAGCGGCCTTACTCGGATACGGGCCCGACGACCCGCATGCGCAATCCTGCGTATTTCGTGTTTAACCTACTGGCAAACGGCCGAATGCAACAGGCAGAAGCATGACGTCTAGAACAATGCGCCGCCGATTACAGCGCACAGCTTTTACGCACACCGTGCTCAACGTGTTGACTCGCAGGTGAAAGCGTCAACTGTGCTGCAGGGCCGGCGCACGACCTGTGACATCAAGTGATTCTCTTGCCCCCCCGCTAGCAAGTCCGCGATGTGCTGGAACGTAGGTACCCGGATCCCTGCGACGCCAGCGCAGGCTTGACACCACGTATTGTGAAGTTTTTGATTTCAATGCCACCACCCGCGGGCAGCTCGTATGCAACCTCCAGATGGGCAGGTGATTGCGAGCTGAGCGACCCCAGTGGGGCCCACTTGTCAGCGTGACGTGTAGCTCGGGGGCTCCTGGCCACTTCAGTGTTTACTTTTCCCTCCCACATAAATCAACGTTCTTCTCTGCTGGCTTCCTGGGGAGTGGCATGGAACAGCTTTCCCAAGCGTGCGTGCGCTCCACGTCTGATGCCTGGAGCGCGTATATGCGGGTTACCTCCAAAGGTAGCACAACGCCACGTGCCTCAATCTCACAACTGCTCACCTGCGCTATTCCTTCAGCAGCACGCGCAGTGTGTCGAGCCCCTGCCCGAGATGCACGGGGCCCGCGGCAAGGCAGTCCACCGGGGCCCTCTGCAGTCAGTTCAACAGGTGCCCAGCCGCTACTTGGGGCTTCAAGTGCCATGCACGATCGGTGCCGCCGCATCGACCACAGGCTGAGCACGTGCAGCAACCTGCGCAGGAGCGATGTATTTATTCGAGTTCGCAGGTGAACGTGTGGGACAATCACGTGGGAAATGTCGTTTGGATTTAAGGCACCTGATTGGGGGTATCGTTCAATCATGCATATCAAACTTGAGTGCAGCCCAAACGGCGCACCGTAACGCCCAGACTGCGACAGAGCCTCCTTGACGGCCTCGAGTCGAAAACCCCCCTTGATTGCTTGGAACTCCTCAAAGTACCTTAGTTGCTCCGCTGATCGCAATGTCGCTGGCGAACGAGCACACGGTTCGCGTCAGCAGCGTTACTAGAAGCCTTCTTTCCCTTCTTTGCTTGCGTCCACTCTTGCTGACAGCAGCCGATGCAGCCGTTGCGTCCGTCAGGAGTGTGTCCAGTGGTGGAGGCCATGCTATGCCCCCCTCTAGTCTAAAGACCAGGGCGGCAGAGCGTCAGCTGCTGTTCTTGCCCTTGATCGTTTACGGCTTTGTTTATGCGCTTTGCGACCCACGTTTAACCACCTGCATGGACACGGTGCTGTCCATACGAGCCGGCAACTGCTTGCAATCCAAACCAGGTAGGGACTTCGCCACAAACGCCACGCATTGCTCCATTCGTGGCATCGAACGGCATTGAAACGAAGAAAATGAAGGGCTGGCAAGCATGCACCTCCATGGTGGCCTCGGGGAGCTTCCGCCCAGCATCGATTTTCAACACAGCTGCATCCAGTGTCTTGGTCAACACAGTGAGCCGCGCCGGCAGCTTCGCGTCCTCCTTTTCAAGCGCATTTGCGACCTCCGCTTCGGTGGGCACGGATACGCGCCGCAGCGAGAGCTTGAAGGTTGCTGAGGCACCCCACTAGCTTCGGGCAGTGGTGTCAGGATGGCGAACCCAGGCGGCGGGCCCAGGCGCCGACATGGTACGATTGACGCCAACGCAGCGCACACGCGCGACGGTGTGCGTCTTGCTGTCGCAAAGTACTATTGTACCCTCCTACAGGTGGTTTGTGCAGGTTGTTCTCGATACTTAGTGCATCACTTTCAGTGCATGTTGATGGCGAGGTGAGACGGACGAGTACACAGAGACATCTCACGGAAGCATGCTAATTGCGCACACAACCCGGACCAGAGCTGTGCGACTTGGTTTTGGCAGTTCGTTCGTTCTGCAGCGGGGAATGCCGCTGAGGATGCTCCTACAAGTAGGGCCGCTGAGAGCACCTTGATAGTGCGCTTTGCCGTCCGACATGCTGCCAAATAACGTGGCGCGCTCCCCGTACTGTTTGCGCAGAGCTCTCTGGTCTGACAGCAGGTCATTGAACATGGTAGTCTTGTCGAGGCCTCGTGACACCTCCTAGCCACGTCCTAAAGCTCTTCTCGAGACCCCGCTCGGTCGGCCGCCCTGGGCCAGAATTGCTCGGCGTTGTCCTGCAGCCGGGCTCAAGAGGATTCTATGTATCGCTTTCACGCATGAGTGCTGCAAATCGAACACGCCCAGTGACCCCAAACGAAACACTTGGGCGATCATTGGTGCGAAGCCTCGGTCTACAATCGTCAGTCGACACGCGCACCTTAGTTTTCAGCTTTTTCCCGTGTGACGCTCCAGAGGGCCCCAGGAAGAGGGCACCTCGCAGGCGGCCAAAGCATTCGTCCGGCAGGGCATCCTTCCGCGGGCCCGCCTTGCTGGCAAGGCTTCGATGAATGGCAGGGACGCGATGCTGCTGCCAGGGATTAGGCGCCCCTGCACAAACAGCTGGTTGCCACGCGTGGATCGCAACTGTCTGGCATTTGGGTTTTCTCCCTTTCCCCCTTTCCCCCCGGCCAACACCGGCGGTACTGATGCACTGCGGCACGATCTGCTTGCATGGACGACTTACGTCGCGCACCTGCCAGAACACTTCGAATATTGGGTGTGGGCTCAATGCTGCAGGCTCGTCTCATCGTCAACAGAAAGGTCGACGACGTCGGCCGCAAAGTCCGGGGCGATTGCGTCACCTTGCGCTGCGTCTGCAGAGGCTGCGTGGCGAAGGCCTCCTTCTGGGCCGCTTGATGAACTCGTTACTACACTGCGGCAGAGTCCCCTGCGTCGTTCTGGAACGGAAAGTACCCGCACAGCCCGATCCTCTCGTGCATGCTGCCGCTACCACCACGGGGATAGAAAGAGCTTACTGCTTGTGCGTAAGTAGCACATCGAGTAAAATTTTAGGTTCATTGCACGTGCCCAAGCGAATGGTGCACAGACGTGCCAACAGAAAACGTCAAACCCTCCCTCCATCCCCGCCTGGCAGCGCATGCAGCTGACACGTAGATCACGTCTGCGCTCGCACCATAGAACGCCGTGCACGGCAAACCCCTTTCCGGGCACCTCGAGGGTGAAGACCATCTCGTCCCCCCTTTCTGCAAGATACCGGCTCTCTAGGTCGTCGCTGATGGTGTTAGCTCGGTGACCACAGCAGTCCTGCCGCGTATTGCTTGCACGGGGATCTGCGGGAGAAGATCCTGATTTGGTAGGCGGGACGCTGGGAAGCTTCTGCTGCGGGCCGCACCTCTGCACCTGCAAAGCGCGCCTCGCTCTACACCTGCGGCGATTTACCAAAGAGGAAACCCCACCTCCAGGTGCGCCGTCAGCGCGCTCTCCAAAAAA
>JAFLJL010002985.1:0-22987 GCA_018398815.1 Conus ventricosus
AATGCATCACATGTTGCCAACAGGATAAAACAAACTCCCATGTTTGTGTGTGCTTAATGATGAGGAGAAAAAGGGGGGATGGAAATACAGGAAGAGCTGCTATGTCCATGTTGCCAAAAAAAGAGAGAGGGAGTGTGGTGTGTGTCTATCCATTGCACAGTATATATCTAAATCTAATATATATCTATATATATATATATATATAATTTGTAATGTTATTAAAAAAGGAATGTTAAAACACTACAAATTTGTTTCGACGTGTTGCGCTGTCATCAGGATGACAGCGCAACACGCTCGAAACAAATTTGTATGTTTTAACATTCCTTATTTAATATCATTAACAAATGTTGCTCCCCAAGGGGTCGAGCACTTTTTAAGTCATTTTAGGCTTTTTAATTATATTCATCTATATTAATATATAATATTGAATTATAAACAAAGCTTGCTCTTTATAATTCTATAATTCAATATTCTTGCAGTCATTGCAACACCAAGCTGCTCTGTAAGTTGCTGGAACGGTGCTCGGTACTTATCCTTGGAATTTAATAGTTTGTTGTGTATATATAATATATGTCTAACGGAAGTGTATGTGTGTGTGTTTTCTTTTTTTTTCTCATGAGTTCACAAATTTTCATGTTAACAGCTGACAGACATAATTTGGTTTTCTCAAATCATATGCTCACTCTTTCAGTTTGTACATTCGAACTGACCAGTGCTACACGCACCTTTGATCTCACACATTCCCACCACCATGGGTCACATTAACACTGTTAACGTTCACACAATCTTCCAACCTAACATCATGTACACACACTGACGTTTCCACCACCTGACTCCACACCTGTACTCACCTGTGGGAGGTAAGGACGACGGAGCGGCCATCCTGTATAAGACTGAGGATCAGGTTCCACAGAAAACGACGGAGTGAGGGTCCATACCTGTGGTGGGCTCGTCCTGCAATTTGGGATCAAAGGTTAAAACCCCACAGCCAAATACTAATAATGGTGGTGGGTGAACCATCAGAGGCTCCCTGTGTCAGGGGCAAGGAACAATGGAACACAGAGTCAGTCTCTCCCTTTCTGCCACCTTTAACCTTCCCTGAAATGAATCAGGTACCCATTTACCGTAAAGTTCGGACTTTTAGCCGCGACTTTTTCCCCAGCTTTAAACCCTGCGGCTTAAACAACGATGCGGCTTATTTGCGGATTTTTCCCGATTTCAGAAGCATCCACAAACACCCTCGTCTATTCTTAGCTTCTCTGTAACTCACCATACGTGTTTACTGTTCATGAATTTTTATTATGCTTTTAACTACGATTTTCTGTGTAATCGTGTAATGGAATCAGTAACCCGTTCAGAAATACGGGAATCGACATAAGTAAAGCCCATTACTGATATCTTTTTTCATCAGTTTGTCTTCTACAAAAAATACGATCGCTTCGAACGGCGCAATGTGTTGGCCGCTTCCGACCTGTATAATCTTGACTAACACTAGCTGAATTACGAACAAAATAACTAAGCACTGCACGGTATAAAGCGAAATAAAACAATCGAATTGTTTCATTAATGTTCTGGTTTGTTATTATATGCGTTATCTTACCAAGTGCGTCTTGCAATTCAAAAACGATTAGCGCATTCAACTCGGTCATTGTCAGACCTTGGCTTCGATCCGCCATTGTTGAAATCGTGGACAGGGAGCGAAGGTTTGCATTTGATACCTTCGCTTTGATTGGCTTGCGCTTTCGAATACTCAACCAATCGCTTAGCTTGATACACCAATGAATGCAGGAGAGAAACTGCCTTTCTAGCGCATCGTTAATGCGTTTGTTTTTTTCGGTATTTTTTTTAAAGCAATGATGTTGGAAAGACAACACTTGTAAGAAGCCTCATAGAAACTTCGATTCTAATTGAATTAAAACACATCGTACTAAAAAAAAAAAAAAAAGACTGAAGAAAAGCTGGAAACATGCTCTTGTATTCTGACCTATTTAAACGCCAATGAATGCAGTGAACACATTGTATGTGATGATTTTCGACACTATGTGAACTCAACGCTCGCCAGCTGCCACCTGCAGCACATTGACCGTGTTGTATATATCTGCGGCTTATAAACCGGTGCGGCTTATTTGTGAAAAAAATTCAGATTTTAAAAAAATTTAGTGGGTGCGGCTTATATACAGGTGCGCTCAATAGACCGAACTTTACGGTACTGCTAGGTGCACAGAGGGGATTTTCAAGCTGAACAGCTCTGACCCCACAAGCACTTTGAACTTAATGGCCATCAGTTCCATGGGCAAAAACTCTCAACCTCTTGACTATTGGAGGCCTGCAAGTACTGCTCAACAACCAGATCTCCACACCTGCCTACCTCAAGAATCAAAGGTGGGGAGCCAGGAGATGAAGAGGAAGTTTGGGCTTTTACTGCACATGTTTCCTAGTTCTGACTGCTTCAACTTATCAATGCAGACCTGACATAAAATGTCTCATCCACTACAATGTCAGCCCCCGACATTTGCACTCATTAACCTGGCCAAGTTCAGAATGTTCTCATTTTTTAACAAAAAAAAAACATAGCACACCCCCACCCCTCCCAACTCCACATTTTGTTCAACTAAGTTTCAACTTTTGTGATTTCCGGAAGGATTTACAAAAATAAACTCGAGAAAGACCCAGGAAGAACTGGCAGCACTGTAACTCCCTCTCTCTTCATCTAATGTGGAGAGAAATGATGAACAAAGAAAAACAGAGAGTAGAGCAAAGGAAAGGAATGAACAGAAGAGAATAAAAGAAAGAGAACAGAAAGCAATAGAGAGTAACGAACAGAGAGAAGAACAGAAGACAAAAACAGACAACACAAACGCAGGGACGAGATGAAGCCAGCACAGCAGAACACCCTACAGGAGGCAGAAGCTGAGAGTTGCGCCGACACCTCCAATACCCACCATGAAGATCAGGGGGGATGGCCAATCAGAGCGATGGCAGTGGACAGCTTGCGCTTGTTGCCGCCGCTGTACGTCCCGGACAGTCTGTCAGCATACTTGCTCAGACCAAGCTTGCTCAGCGCCCATTCCACTACCTGAAGACAGTGATGCATCGGTGGAAAATGCAGGTGAGAAATGACGGTGAAAGTCACACCACAGATACGCACATCAAGAGGACACTGAAGTGAGCACGGCTGGAATTATACTACAGTGACTGTGGAAAGCATTTCTTTACCGCAGTCTGTCGTATGAGCAGCCTGGCTGTTGCAGAGACAGTATACATGAAGAACACATAGCTGGAATTATACTGCAGTGACTGTGGAAAGGCATTTCTTTACCGCAGTCTGTCGAATGAGCAGCCTGGCTGTTGCAGAGACAGTATACATGAAGAACACATAGCTGAATTATACTGCAGTGACTGTGGAAAGGCATTTCTTTACCGCAGTCCGTCGTATGAGCAGCCTGGCTGTTTGCAGAGACAGTATACATGAAGAACAGACTAACTACACTGTTACATGGCCTCAAAGCAATCTGGATCTCCTGAGTTTTATAGCTGGTATCATCATACATAAAATCTCAAATTCCATGACATTCCATAGTTGGTATATTAAATGTGACGCCCCCCCCCCCCCCCCCCCCCCCCCCTAAAAAAAGAAGAAACAAAACCAATACATTTTCCATAATGTGCCCAAACTGCTAGTGGACACATTCATCTCACATGATAGCAGGTGGACCATAATTGACACCAAGGGTAAAAGAAAAAAAAAGCTAAACTGTAATACAACAAGCATGATGCTTTGATCAAACAAGCTCATCAGCTGTGCGTCAGTCCTCCTGGCTCAGACAAGTTGGACACACACAAAAATCTTCTCTCACACCTGTTTTTCATCCTTTGGTGGGACTCCCCGGAGCCTGCAGTAGAGCTGGAGGTGTTCGCGAGCAGTCAGTTCATCATAAAGGGAATCGAACTGCGGGCAGTAGCCAATGCTCTGCTGAACCTTCTTGATGTCCTTCAGCACACTGCAAACACACAGGGCCGTCACAGTCACTCCACGCCCACCCGCGTCAGAACAAATGACTTGGAGAAAGCACCCTCCTCCTGGACATCTGTCCTCTCTATGGACCATGGAGAAACTTGCCCATGCCCACACTGTCCACAAGACGTGTCTGGGTGTGGCTGTGTAGATGACAGTCAGGACTAGGTATGCACAGTCACTATCACCAGAGGGCAAAGACGTGAGACAGCAAATGAAAAAAGAGGTGAAAAAAATTCATGAACAATTGCAAACTTTTACTACCAAAGCTTTGCCTTCCAGCAACATATCTTTTATTTATAACACGTTGATGAAAGCCTTCACTAATATGATTTTTCTTCAACCTTAAGATATAAAAAAGTGCCATAATTTCCAGGTTATAAAGAGCACCATTATGTTAGCCACACCCACCAATTTATTTTTTGCTAAATCAGATTAAACACACACACACATATATACACACACAAGTAACAAATGACTGATCAGCTTCAAGAAATTAGCTGTGAAAAATGATAATAAAATGACCAGCATAGCCTGTGTATTCTGAGCTATGAGTATCATGAACAGAAACCAACAGAACACACAGTACATGCAATGAAGCCATTTACTGTCTTTTTACTGTCTTGTTGTTGCTGCTCTCAGCAGCACTAAAATCACTGCCAACCTGCTTTCAGAGTCTTGACATGAAGGGTTTTGAAGAACTCTTGTCCACCTTGGCCCTGTTGTCTGCAGACTACTGGAGATTCCACCTTTAGAATTTGTGCTTGCTGCGATTTCCATGTCATCTAATGTCGAGACTATGTCCGCTTATTTTGAACCTGTTATAACTATGGAGTGTTGCTGTTTTTCTGTGTCAGGTGAGTTTGCCGCACTGAATAAGCCATTGTGGGACTATTGCCTTCAGCTGCAGCATGGCTGCCATTTTGAAGCTTCATACAGATAGCCTTTGATATGAAATCCACATCGCTGGCTTGCTTTTCAACTTTGACATGTTTGCCTGCCTGAGTGGTGCTAATAAATGACTCTTCAGGCAAAAATGATATTCAGCTATTGACAACATTTATTTTGTGCGTCGTTCATGCATGAATCACTCTCTTTGTGAGAATGGCCCAATCTGGGTGCTACAAACACTGGTTCTCAGTTTGTCCAAGCAACTGCAAACAGAAGAAGATAACCTTTTTTGCAAGCTGAAAATAGAATTCCACACAGTTTTTGCAAGCTAAAAATAGAATTCCACTCAGTCATACACAGGCTGCTACCAGAGTAGTAGCCACCGGGGTTAGAGTTCAATGAAGAAAGAACGCAGCAACTTACAGTGTGGCTAGTACAGTATAAGTGTGGGAGTTGGATTTTCAAGGCTTATTTCATTGCATACAATGCAAAGTTCAGCTTCAGTACATTCAACATTGACTATCATGTTCTGAAAGTTTCTTGATAAAATGGATATCTAAAAAATAGTCTGATCTGATAACCTCAGGGCGTTAAAGGGGTTTTTTCAACATACTGCATAATACACAAGCCTGCCACAATATCATTCCCCTCTCCCAGCCCCCTTCTCCCCTAACCCTTCCCGTCCTGGTGCCAGCCTACCTGTAGCCATTGAGGAAAGCTTCTCCTGAAGTGGGAGCGATGTCTCCTGTCAGCATCTTGAAGGTGGTCGTCTTGGCCCCGCGCCATTCACGCCCAACAGGGCCAAAACACTGAAACACACACAGAGAACATGCAGGAAATTTCATGCAAACGAGAAGAGAGAGAGGCAACGTGATCGGGTGTACGCATGTGTTGTCTGTCACACACATCACACATAATACATAAAGAGCAAGAATTTCAACAGTAGAAAGGATAGAAAGGGAGCCAGCTGTCCCTAGTTCAAGTAATCCGTATGTAAACATGCATGCACAGACACAAAACAAAAGTTATCGTCGACAGTGGCCCTAAAGCCCATGAAGTAAATGGCAAGCCCATTTCTCCCTCACTGACCCAGTTCCTCAGAAAATGACCTATGGATAGTTATGCGGAGAGTTACCCAACACGGTCGTACACACAATCCTCACATCAAATCCTTTCCATGACCTGACGTTTACCGGGAAGAGTGAACACAAACACCTGATGGACCCCAGGCAGTTCAGCCAGGGAGCACATACAGACAGGTTCAGAAGAAGATACACTGCCACTGTGTTGCAGGGGCCGAGAACTGATCAGACAACCCACCACCTCCCACAACCAGCTGAGCTACTCTTGCATGTTACATTTAGTGGCTGTGACACATGTGCCTGGTGAAGGGGGATGCTCAGGTCCATGAAGCTTTTCATGGCAGGGTTGGGGGGGGGGGTTTGAAGGAGCTCTATCCTTTGTGCCCCCATTCTTTCCCTCACCCCAGTGGCATTGTTCCCATGCTAACAAGTGACCACTGTTTACAGCCACACCCAGGTCAGTCCTGTCACAGTCCAGCATCAGCAGCCCACAGAGAGCAACCATGCCAGGTTGTCCTGAGACAGCCCAACAGAGGAGACACTGCACTGCTTGTCATGCATGTGGCGTAAAGTGGTGTTTGTTCCCAACCAACATACACAGGCACCATCTGCTTGTCAGCACGCGGCGTAAAGTGGGGTTTGTTCCCAACACACACAGACACACCATCTGCTTGTCATGCACGCGGTGTAAAGTGGTGTTTGTTCCCAACCAACATACACAGGGCAACCCATCTGCTTGTCATGCATGCGGCTAAAGTGGTGTTTGTTCCCAACCAACATACACAGGCACCATCTGCTTGTCATGCACGCGGCGTAAAGTGGTGTTTGTTCCCAACACACACAGGACACCATCTGCTTGTCATGCACGCGGCGTAAAGTGGGGTTTGTTCCCAACACACACAGGACACCATCTGCTAAACCTTGAAATGACAACAATCACTGCGTAATTGCCCCAGCCAGCATAAACAAGCCTCCCACTCCAGTGTGTGCCACCATGTCCATATAACACCAGCAATGACACCGACACAGATTCACTGAAGGCCTGGCAGAGACGGAAACTAAAACCGAGGTCACCAAGACAGACGGGCATGAAAGGCCAAAAAGCCAGCATTTCCTTTATGATGATCCATGAGAGTGAGGAAGATGACAGTGAGGAAGATGACAGTGAGGAAGATGACAGTGAGGAAGATGACAGTGAGGAAGATGACAGTGAGGAAGATGACAGTGATGCTGCACAGTTCCATTCTGGCTGAAGACCACACAACTGGGCCGACTCTGTGCATTCTCTCATAAATATCTCTTGCCATCACCCGGCCCTCAAAACAAAGACAAACCCCTTGGTCGGGGAATCTGAACCACGCTCCAAGAGATGCATCTATCAGTGTAGGAATCCTGACCAAGTGATTCCAGGGTTTTCATCTAAACCACGAATCACACTCAACTCTGGGTATGAGCCACCCAGGGCTGAAACATCCCCACAATATGTGCCTCTGAAGGGACTTGAACCCAGAGCCTCACAAGTTTGTGGTGCTAACCCACAGCACCATATGGCCGGTCAGGTCACTGAAAGTTGGTTTTTTTGGCAGAACCAGTAGCTTTAATGCCATCTTTCTCCCACTTGAAGTGGGCTGAGTCTTACAAACACACATGGTAAATGTATGAAAACCAGACCACCAAACTAACCTTTCCAAGTAGATCTAGTTGCAAAGCGAGACGACTGCAGGCGGAAATCAAACAAATCTTAAATAAATGTTAGCGAACCGCCCAGAGAACGTGCACAAACGAGTCACAAGACAAAACACAACGCGTTTCGACCTCTTAGGTCTTCGTCGGGTGATAAATAAACGAATAAAACAACGAAAATTCACTGCAGGGTGCCCTGTGGGCGGGGAGGACAGTTTTTGTTTTGTCTTGTGTTTTGTCTTGTGTTTTGTCTTGTGACTCGTTCTCATTCAACGCCTTCTTTCTTGCGCTGAACCCTAAGCGATCTGAAGCGATCAAAGCTAAGTGAATTTTCGTTGTTTTATTCGTTTATTTATCACCCGACGAACACCTAAGAGGTCGAAATGCGTTGTGTGTTTTGTCTTGTGACTCGTTTGTCCACGTTCTCTGGCGGTTCGCTAACATTTATTTAAGATTTGTTAACCTTTCCAAGGTTTAACCAACACACACCTAGATCATAACAACCAACCCCCAACCCATCAACAAATCTGTCCATCAACCAACCATCTGCCCAATCCGATCCACCGACTCACAGCTACCAAAGAGAACCACCACAACAGCCACAGAATCCCTCACGTACTCAACCTCACCAGCGGGCACTCCAAGACACACCAGCCGGTCCACTGCCATGTGTTTGCCCAGAATACCTCGTCTTGACACCCTGTCGCGACAAACACATTGAAAGGCAATCCATCGGGAATGCTGAAGTCCAGGTCAGGTGACATGAGGCCAAACCACACCAGGATGGTGGCTGGAAGGGGGATAACTGGACTGAGGTGTACAAAACACTAAGACGGCACTGAAAACACCAAGAACAACTCGCCGATGGCTGAACAGATCCCGAGTCCACCTTTAGATCCCAACCTGCTGTACAGACGCTCACAAAATCACAGCTACTGTCCGTGCTGCATTCCCCTCATTACATTAGAGTTTCTGTGGAATCAAGCTATCTGACGACAAACCAGACGACGTGAAGACATCACCTTTTTGGAGGAGACAACCAGCGTAGTGATTACCTACCAAAAAGCCCACCCCCCCCCCCCCCCCCCCCCCCAAAAAAAAAAAAACCAAGATGCCGAAGCATAATGCGTACTCCCAGTTTTCCAAACTGCGAATATATATCGGCCAAGTGCATTATGATATAAGAAATAAGGCAAAACGTTTTTAAAACGGTTTATTTAACCGATGAACACGAAACGGGTAATTTTAGTCCTCACCGTGGCTAAAGCTGTGTACAAACCAATTTTCATCCAAATCGGAAATATGTCAAGAATAACGTTTTTAACGGTGCAGATTTTTGAAACACATCAATGAAGTGCCATTTGGTGTGATGACCTTTCTAATATACAAAATTGAATTAAACTAAATGGGCACCAAATATAGATAAAAAATAACTGCAAAATAATGGTTTATACGGTTATATAACCGATATACACTTATGAAACCGTATTTTAGTCCTCACT
Organism: Conus ventricosus; assembly: GCA_018398815.1. Lineage (NCBI taxonomy): Eukaryota > Metazoa > Mollusca > Gastropoda > Neogastropoda > Conidae > Conus > Conus ventricosus. The sequence goes on from JAFLJL010002985.1 coordinate 9,174, forward strand.
GGGCTAAAGCCTGTGTACATACCAATATCAACCAAATCGGACAATATGTCAAGAATAACGTTTTAACAGTCAGATTTTGAAACCCAGCATGGAAGTGCCAATTTGTGTTTGATAACCTTTTCTAGTATACAAAATTTCATTAAACCCACCAAAACATAAAAAATAACGGCAAAATAACGGTTAAAAATGGTTATATAACCGATAAGCACACTTGAAACCGGGTATTTTAGTCCTCACAGGGCTAAAGCCTGTGTAACAAAATCAAATTTCATCCAATTGGACAATATGTCAAGAAAAACGATTTTTAAACGGTCACATTTTTAGAACACTAATCAGAAGTGCATTGTGTGTGATAAACCTTTTCTATATACCAAATTTCAATAAATCCACCTATATAAAAGAAATACGGCAGAAATAATGGTTTGTTAACCGTTGGGTTAAATCCAATATTCCAGCATTACAGTCACATAACAGATGGACATAGGATCCGATTTGTCACAAGATCATCCAAAACCGCTTATAAAAAGCCAAGACTTTCCGAGATATTCCATAAAGAAGAAAAACCAATACATGCCGTATATAAACCGTTAGCAACGCTAAACGGGGCAAACTAAAACATCAGGCATCATCCGAGACCCAGAATGAACAAACCTGTCTAATATTCATAAAGTTCGGCCAGTACTTTCTGAGATATACCATAAAGAAAGAAAAACCATACAGGCCGTTACAGCCGATATTAACAGTTATAATGGTAAACTACAACATCAGGCATTATTCGTGAACGCCATTATGAACAACCTACAAATTTTCAGAAGATCGGCCAAGTACTTCTGAAGATATTTCATAAAGTAATAAAAAGCGTTACAGGCCGTTACCAGCCATTGTAACGGCTGTAACGGGTAAACATAAAACATCGGGCATCATCCTTGACCCAAGGAAATGAACATACCTCCACATTTTCAGAAAGATCGACCCATATTTTTGTCTGGAGCGAGTGGAAAACACATTTTGACCAAGACACACAAACACACACACACACAAACAACACACACAGCAACACACACACAGACCACAGACAGACAGCATTTCATCTTCCCAAACTAAAGTAATCCTGTTCTTTAAGAACTGGAAGTACAAAAACCAACAAAACAAACGTAACTGAGTCAAAGTTTTAATCAATTCACAAAAAACAATTTCATGAGTATGTCATAAACCATAGACCAGCCACCTGTACCAAAAAAAATTGTACTTTTGTTCAATAAGCCAAGGAGTAAACAAAAACCCAAAAACCAAGACAAGCCTTTACTCCTTCAGAAAAAAGTTATGGTCTGTTGAGATCCACACCCAAGGCAAAGCACAATCCTGAGAAATCTTGGTCTCCCAAAGACCAAGGACATACAGCCAGGCTTTTTTCTTTACAAAAGTGTGTGGTCCTCTGAGACCCAAGGTACAAACTGTTTCGAGATGTACAGCAAACTATAACATTTGGATTTTTTTCCCCCTTCTACCTGCACTTTAAAAAGTCTTTGTATGAAACTATGCCCGAAATTATTACAATCTACTGTCCCACAATGACCTCAAGCAAAGATGGTGATCATAAATTCATGTGAAAATGAGGTAACGGAGTATCTAACCACTACAGTGAAACCAACATAACACCATCAATGTAAAAAATAAAATTAACCACAGCAATTCTATGTTGGGACGCCAGTATGATTAGAAAGTCACAAAGTCCTTCAGCAAACTCAAGGCCATACCACTAAACCAACCAATTCCATATCCAATTCATGTAAGTTCATTGCCAACAAGACCACAAAGATGGATATCAGAGCTGTCACATAACTCAGTATCAGCCGGGCCATGCCACATCCCCGGAAGATCCACAGGGAGCAATGTCAATAGGCAACCCACCACCAGAGTAGACACTGTCACCTCTGCGATTCACATAGGCGATGACCCGTGGCACCTGTTTTCTGATCCAACATACACAGGACACCACCTACACACCCCCTACTGCGACAATAATTTGCCTATTGGCGGAGCCAGCATGAGTTAGGTTTCCTCCCTCCAGAGGCACCACCACTTCTTCCTTTCTTCTGTCTAGGCTTGTACTACACACAACCTGCCAGCAAACCTCTCTCCCTTGTAAACAACCCCAATGTTCAGGGTTTCAGGTCTTGGCAGTGAGGTGATCCATGTAGGGTTCGAGCTGAGTATGAAGATGATCCCATGTTTTACCTTGGTGAGGTTCTCCAGGCACAGCAACGTCGTACTTGCCGTCCCCTTCACAACACCCCTTGCGTTCAGAGCCACGTCAAAGTCCTCGTCCTGCCAGGTGCCCAGTGGCGGGGATGAGAGTCTGCACACACACACACACAGTAACTTGAACCGGACCAGGGTCACTGTCAATGGGGTGGCTGACTGCTAGGACACCCACCACATCCCGCTGTCCTCTCCTTTCCTTCCTTCGCTCTCTTCACAGCTCAATATGCACAACCAAATGAAATCCTATGGCAACAGTTCTGTGCGGATCAGTAATTGAAAAAAAAAACCCACAGAATACCATACAAAAATTAATTTGCCAAAAATCGTGTTCAACATAGACTGTCATTGAAACATTAGTTTTTTCTAAGCTTTTTAGACATTGAAAAAAAATTCCTAGGTTTATTGGAAACAAGTGAGTCAAATTTCCAGTTTCCCCATTGTCATACCCTTCACAAAGTTCTGCTGGTGTATCAAGCCTCTAACCATCCACTGAATCCCCTTACTACTGGGCTTTACAAACATTCTAAAAAAGGATCAACTTCAAATAATATGCACTAATCACAATTACTATGATATTCCTGCCAACATTTAAACAGTTTATAAACATCATAGACCCTTTGATATTCCTGCCCACAATATAAACAGGTAATAAACAATCTAGAACCTTTGATATTCCATTCAACCATTTATAAAGTAGTTGAAAACAAACAATATACCCTAGTATATTCCTGCAACATTTATACAGTGTTTGTCCACAATGAAAAAATCCAATTAATATTTTGCTGTCAAACTGTGGATTATGGGGTTTTCTTTACTGTCCTAGCATTGCCTGAAGGCTAAGCGTGGGGCAAGATTATCCCCCATCTCAATCCACCCAACATATCTGTGGTGCTATTATGGCTGGAACACTTCAACATAAATGTACGCAGAAGATTAAAAGAAGCACGTCAAAGATCTTAAAAAGTACATCAACATTCACTGCTTTTATGGAAACACAAATGATGTCAAACATCCACAAAGAATTTAGGAAGGAGCTGACAACCAGCCAGTATTTTCCAGCCAGTACCACTGGGATGCTGTGAACTGTTTGGAACACACAGACAGACACAAATCGCTGTTGAACATGTGACTTTCGATGCAGCCTCCATGTCATCCCAGGTCTTCGACAGACTCATTAGAGATGATTAACACCGGTCATGTAGCGCATCAACAAACTACGGGTCCAAGCTGCATCAAAAACGGACCAGTTTTTGAGACACATTAAGACACTATGGAGAATTATGCATAGATATTTATGTACACAGTAAAATAAAGAAAGTAAGCCCAACATTCAAATCGGTTAGTTCAATTGCATGCCGAGCAGTATTGGCTTGGGTTTCGAAACACGGGATGGTACAGAGCTTATCTGGCGTGGAAAACCCCCTGTGTCCCACGCTAGCAAGTAAAACGGCCCCTGCTTCAGTTCGGGGAGGTTTAAGGGCAGCCGATGGAGGGTATGCACACAAAGAAATTGACATTCACTGCCCCAACCACATTCGGCTAGAAAAGACTTTACCCCCAACCTTTACACAAACAAACAAAACAGAAAGCAATGGAAAAATAATCATCCCGAGAATCCATTCCTTTAACGGAGGTTTTTAAAATCAAGTACAATCTTACTGCAAATACATGTTGCATTTCCAGAAGCTAGAGGTCAGACTAGAAAACCATATTTTCAATCATGACATCAGCCTTTATTTTTCTTTCATCATGACAGGAACATCCACTGTCCTGCCTGACACATTGCGGAGGGTTTTCACCATCCTCTCTCTGTCCTGGCTAATACACTATGAAAGGTTTTCAGGCTCTCCCACAAGCACTTACCTGTGACCTGAGGAAGAAGCGATATCACACAGCAGGGTCACCAGGAAGAAAGCCAGACCAAAGGACGCCATCGCCACAATGAGTCGTGGGATCATCTCCCATTCATAGGTGACATCATCAGTCAATACTGACCCAGCACACTGTGCATTAATAGTACAGCCAACACAACATATAATTAGAATGGATGCATGCTGTGCTATACCTCAATTACATTTGTCTACGAGAAATCAATGAGAATCATTAAATACAATACACTTCTGTACAAACAAAAATTTGCCTGTTATCAAGTACAGTTACACCAGCCAACCATAACACGCACAAAGCCAATTCCACACTGAAAGTGCTGTACAACCCAGTCGGACTGCCCCCCTGTTTCGGTATCCTCTCCACACCCATGCCCCCCGGCATGTATCATGGAGCTGTCACAGCACACACAATACAGATCAAGACGGATCCATCAAAGAACCCACACCTTGCCGTCGTGTAACACGGGGCTTTGCAGATGGAGTTCCTGCGTAAGCTGAATCAAAGCTGACGCGCAACAAAACACTGCTGAAGACCTCTACAGCAGCGCAGAGTCTCCGCAGCGGTTTCCTCATGACAGCAGTAAATGACCTCTGTGTATTGGTGGTGTTGAGGCTGCAACTGGAACAAGACTGAGTGAACTTGTCGGGAAGCCGGGTCAAGAGAGTGGAAGAAAGGCCCCAGACAGGGCCTGAGGGTGACAGGAGACAGGTCATAGGTGACTCTCTCCTTTCACAGGCTGGATTGATCTACACCCCCCCACCCCTCCCACCACTTAATTACTTAAAGGTTTTGTTTTTTTTCTCCCTACATATTCTCTTCCCATTTGCACTCCCATCCGCTGAAGAAATCAAGAAGGATGTTACAGACTGTTTTTCATGAGAGAACATTCTGTATGTACATCCACCTTGTCGAAAGGCAAACACATTTCCAAGCCTGCACTTGACATTATCAGAACGGAAAATAAGAACAAACACAATCGAACAAGAACAAACTTTACAAGAATAAAGCCGATCTCCAATGTATCGGACATTAAATCAGCAAAGTCATCACTTTGATCTGTACAAACCGTGTTTGAAACTAACTGAATATCTTGACCTATTCAAAACCAAATCCAACAACCTCCTATCCAGCAGACACACAACTCACTCCAGTCTTGAAGTAGAACTCATTATTGAACTCATTGAAGGCCAGTTCAATCAGGCCAACGGACCCCCGGCAGTCGTTTGGGGAACATCAAGAACACAATCTTCAACAAACGCTGTGCACCCTCTCCAATCCAGAACAGAGAGAACCCAGAGGGAGGAATGAAATACTAGAGAGAGAGAGACAGACAGAGAGACCAGACAGACAGACAGCCAATCAACATGCATTCAAACAGACAGAACTGAGACAGGCATGGACAAAGAGAACAGAGACAGTCAGAGAAACAGAGACCGAGACAACTGACAAACATAAAGGAAGGAGAGAGATGAACTGATTGAAAAGAATAAGAAGAAGAGAGCGAGAAGAAAAGAGAGAGAGAGAGATGACAACAAAACTCATTCCATATATTTTTACAAATACAATGACAGAATGATCGCTATCAATTGCTCAACACTCCAAGTTCTCTATAAACACAAACACCAATAACACAGCAACTGAAATCCAACTCCCACACAAGTACCGGACATCACATAGGAACAGAACAGAGAGAGGCAAAGAAGCAGGGAGTTGAAGCAAAAACATTGTGAACACAACTATTACCACCACCAATTATGGACCATATCAAAGTGTGTTGATCAAAGCTCATACATGGTGGAGAACAGGGAAAAAAATCTTATGTAATAACTCTGAAAACGTACACAGGAATTTGCACACACAATCAAACACACACACTTTACAATCATCTTAAAAGGAATTTCCAACAGAAACCTGAAATGTAACAACAGACAAACACATGCATGCACGCTACACACACAAACACACAGCACACACAGCACAACACACACACACACACACACCTTATCAAAGGAGAAGATCTCCAGCAGCGGAAGCTGGAGACGATCCAGTGATTCCGGTGAACGAGGTTGATGACAATCAGACCTGAATGTATGACGTGCTGGGTCAATGAACCTGAACAGGCTGGGTACCATCACAGGCGAGATCGACCATCTGTAACATCCAGAATACAACCCACTTTATTAAAACTGCACCATTCACTCACAAATCTCCTCTATGCATCAGACTTCTGGTTTCTTTATTAGTTTTCTTTACCAGTGTTCTTGTCTACAAATTTGATATTGTTTCAATCAGATTTTGTGAACCCAAACTTTGCTGTTGGAGCATTTTCCCCACCAAAGAACAATTTCTAAAAACTGGAGTATTTTGGAAACATTCTTTCATAATTCCTTTTTTCATTGAAAAGTTTATGTTCTTTTTCATTTAAAATGAAAGCTGAATATAATTGAATTTGAGCATATCCGAGAGTAATTATTTACAGCATATCAATTTTAAAAACTGATAATGTTCATGGGAAATTTTAGAGCCAGATACAAAGCAATTACGGGCTGGTACTTATCAGTAAAATACAGCACATCACATTTTTATATTCTTTTTTTTCCTAAATATTTTATTGAAAATGTATTTATCCCTTAGTTTCTGTTTCAATGGCCAACAAAACCACATGTAACTGAAAAAATACACTGATTTTCTTTCATCTTCTGTTCATGTAAAGAAATTGCCCGTTGTCATTCAATACCGGAAAATCAAAAGTTGGAACTCCATAACCCATACATTAGGATGAGAGCAATGAACAGCCGGGAGGTTGTCAGTGAACACGTACGCAGGGGATTCCTAGGAAGATTAGGAGAAACATGACGGCACATAAAGGCAGGTATCACGTAGTTGGCCTGACCACAACAACAACAACAAAAAAGCAGGTTAAATGGAAAAGTACATCACACTCACCTGGTTTTCATTGTTTTGGTATGGAGACAGTACAAGGTACAACTGGAACAAAACAAAAACCAACTAGCGATTGGTGTCAGTCAGGAGGCCAAATTTGGCAATTCTTGCTGGTTAAGGCACCCTGCATTGCCAAGACACCGCTCCTAGTGCTCCGCTCTACTTACATACCCAGTCAGTCTTATATTCATTGGTTCTGAGTGACTAAAAGTCATGTGTGACCACCGAGAGCCAATCCCATTTCTTCGTTTCCAGTTAGTTAGCACCGAGTTCCACCTGGTGATTCACAACCAGTAACCTGTGACCGTGATCACTGAAAAGTGACAATCCAATAAACACACAGTGGTTAACCAGAAATCTGTGTTCCTGAGGGAGCACAGCCAGACCCTAAAATTCCAAGACATGAGAGACATGTTCCCAGCAAGGCAGCCCCAGATTGGAGAGGTTTTGTGGGAGCAGGAGATAGACAGATATCCCAATCAATGCAGCCCCAGATGGGTGAGGTGTGGGAGCAGGAGAAAGACAGTTCCCAGCAATGCAGCCCCTGATGGAGAGGTGTGGAGCAAGAGATAGGACAGTTCCCCCGCAAGGCAGCCCCTGGTGGGTGAGTGTGGAGCAGGAGATTAGACAGTTCCCAGCCAAGGCAGCCCCTGATGTTGAGTTGTGTGGAGCAGGAGAGAGACAGTTCCCCAGCAAGGCAGCCCCAGATGGGTGAGGGTGGAGCAGGAGGAGAGACAGTTCCCAGCAGAGGCCAGCCCCTGATGGGTTGAGGTGTGGAGCAGGAGAGAAGACGGTTCCGCCACAAGGCATGAGCCCCCTGATGGAGATTGTGGAGCAGTAGAGAGACAGTTACCCAAGCAAGCAGGCCCCTGATGAGGTGATGTGATGAGTGCAGGAAGAGACAGTTCCAAGCAAGGCAGCCCCAGATGGGTGAGGTGTGGAGCAGAGAGAGACAGTTCCCCCAGCAAGGCAGCCCCTGATGGGTTAGTGTGAGGAGCAAGGAGAGAGACCGTTTCCCAGCAAGGCAGCCCCAGAAGGGTGTGGTGTGGAGCAGGAGAGAGACCGTTCCCAGCAAGGCAGGCCCCTTGATTGGGTAGGTGTGGAGCAGGAGAGAGACATTCCCAGCAAGGCAGCCCCTGATGGGTGAGTGTGGAGCAGGAGAGAGACAGAACCAGCAATGCAGTCCCCAGAAGGTAGGTGTGGATCAGGAGAGGAGACAGTTCCCAGCATGATGCAGCCCCTGATGGTGTAGGAGTGGAGCTGGTTCGGAACCATTCAGGAACCCATGCTGCCTCAACCACTCTTTGTGTCTACACCAGCCAAAAGATCCTGCACACACTGGAATTCTGGGAATTTATTGAGCAACAGCTGAAGAAAACAAGCGCTGTCAATCAATTTACCAATAAAGACTGATTTGGTGTACTTTTTTTCTTTATTCTGGGAGGGCTTCACAAAATTTTGAGCAGATCAGAGATGAAAAAGTAAAACCGGACAAGGGCCGCTTTGACATTGTCTGGTCAGCCTAAAATGAACATCACATTTCCCTCTGAACCAGATGCTTTGTCCGTACCATGCAGTTCCCTAGATGGGGAACACACTCCTCAGAGCTTGAGCAGTCTTCTCCATCCTCATTCCAACGTCAAACCATTTTCTGTTTCTTTACCGCTGTGTTGTAAACTGGTTGAAAAGAGGCTGACACAGAGCTGGCTGCCAGAAGAACTGTACATTAGGTTGTACTAAACACTGCAAATGCTACAGTGTGGAACTTCCTTCCTGCAGTCAGACTAGCAACCACAGTACAAGACAGTACACAGAAGATTCTCAACAAAGAATCCACCATTTTAACTCCCTCCTTAAAATCAGTCTATATCGTGTTTACATCTCACTAACACCATTCCCTACCTTCCCCTTCTCTCCCTCCCCCCTCTTCCTGACTACTATGACTCCATTCATGAAGTATGTCTTGTCACTGGAGCAATCCAATTTTTCATAGAGATTTTTCAGTGCATAAGGACAGGTCCTCCAGAACATGTGACTCACCATGTCCCAGACGTAGTTGCCAATCCAGTACATGACTGGGTTGATGCCAGTGACAAACTGCAGGTGCTTGGCCTGGTGCACCGTTCAACACAGAACACAACGAAGCTGGCCGGCACAAACGACATGGCCACGATGATGAAGATGGAGATGAGCACGTCCGACCCCTCCAGTCTGGACATACAACAAGCGTTTCGCTTCATTCAGTTCAAAAAGGCAACCATACATTGTGTATGAAAGAGAAAAAAAAACACAGAAAACTGAATAACAGAGTAATACAACTCTCTATTGCAAAACCAGAGGATTGTACAGTCATGTGTGTCATGTATCACACAATGTGGACAGATTTTCAACTGAAGAAAGGCACAGATATATTTTTTTCAAATCATAATTCTTCTTTCTGACAGAACTGTTCTTTCCTGCACAAAAATCAAAACACATTATAAAGAAAAAAATGCCTTATGATAATTCAAAAAGGCATGAATTGTACTACACACCATGTCTTCAACTGAGTACTCTATCTTTCTGTTCTAGGAATCAGTGGCTTGCCTCTGCTTTTGATGATTCAGTATCCTCTATTTTTCTTGATGTGTGTGTGTCGATGAAAATTTCTTATTCTTTTGATTTAGTGTCTCTCTATTTTTCACGAACAACATTTCATATGAAATGCTGTGCCATGTTTTCAATCTCTCTCTTTGTTCTTAGTTCCATCATTCAGTATTTTCTTGATCAATGTCTTTTTGGCTTTCATAGCTCAGCAATTCCATTTTTCTTATCATTCCAATCTTTATGAGTTTTTCATGGTTTAGTGATTTTTTTTTCTTGTTCAGTTTATTACTGATTTTCTTTACTTTTTCAAATTTTTAAAAATCTTTATTTCCAACCATTTCATAATAAAATTGTAAATGCAGATGCAGTCTAAGAACCACAGTTTGTTTTTTTTGGCTTATGGTTAGATCGTTCTGTTTGAAAAAAAAAAGTTAGTGAAAATGCTGCTGCAAAAGAAGAACCAGGTCTCAATTTAAACTGATGTAAAGGTATTTATTAATACATCCATCAAAAACATACTTCACTTATTGGACACTGTTAGAACAGAAGAAAATGAATTTCTTAAATGTGTTTGTTATTCAACTAGACATATTTTCTATCCAATATCATCAAAAATGATTAAAGGATGCAATCATAAGAATGCCTGTTTATCACAGATAACGAAACAAAATCTGAATAGTGAATGTATGCGAGTGCAGTTTGCATGTATAAAGTGTACCAGGTACATCTGTTTTCATAAAATACAAATCAAATCTCCCCCCCCCCCCCCAAAAAAAAAAAAAAGTGCTTAGTAATCTTGAGCATGCTACTATTGAACTGGTTCAGATATACATTTAGTCATTTTAACTGGATAAGCAGTACTGCAGTTGAAAAGACTTTCAGTGCAGTTGCTTGTTGTTGTTGTTTTTTTAAAGAGAGCAAGTATTGGTAATCTGGGGGACACAAACCCCCCTGATGGCAACTCAACAGAGATAAAAATATAAAGATAACAAACTGACAGACTTATGCTCGTATGCACACAACAGAAACAATCATTTATATTTACCTAAGATGGTGAACTTGCAAAAGTGGATAACAGTTCACCAAGATACAAAACCAAACAGGAGCCCATCCAAAACAATAATGTTAATTAATCTTGTTATGGTTAATGATATCATCATAAAGAAATACAAAATATAAAGAAATTTCATATACAGACCAAATACAGTTGCTGCAAATATACAGCTGCATGAAACGAGCAAAAAAGCTTTTTCCAGTAATCACGTGATTCGACACCTTCGCTCCCCCATTCACCAGAATGCGGCACTGTCTTAAACATTTGTTTGTTACCCTGTCCATGACAAAACAAAAGTACCATTCCTTAGCTGCTGGTGCGGAAGTTAGCGTTTGGGGTTGCAATGTAAGGGATCATGGGTTTAGGTCCCTCATCTGGATTAAATAAAATATGGTGAGATTTTCCGGGGTGGGTGGGGTAGGGTGTGGGCTGGTGGCTCCAACCAGAGTTGCTAAGGGTGCCATGGTTTCAAGTGGCAAGACTGGCTCTACACAACCAGGTCAAAGGATGCGGCACTGAAACTGTTGCTCAAAGTTCCTGACCAACACTGCAGGTGTTTGTATCTCTTGGGCCTGCCTAGTTTACACTGCAATATATTATGAAAAAGAAATATTTACGACTAAAAGTAATTTTAATTCAAACGTTTACGATCAACAAATATTGATGGAATGTCAGATGTCTTATCTGATAGATCCACCTCAGATTTTCACATGATTTGCGCCTACTTACCATGGCAACATTTTTTGGAAAAATTTAGTATGTATAGAAATTGTTTGTGAAGATCTATTACTGTTCAAACAGAAAGACTGCTGTGTCTGTCTTTCTCTCTGTCCCTTTCAGTCCATCTGTGCTGGGTTACAGTCACCTTGACACTCCTCTGGATTTCTTTGAAAAAAAAAATGTAAGTCGGTCTCAGCCTTATTGATGGTTTATCTTTTCCTTGTAAGATGCTTTGAGGTTGTTTTGTTTTTGAAATTGAACAGAAAGCATGTGTTTGATAGCTAGCAACAAAATCAATCATTAAAACAAACTCCTAGAAAATAACATAATCCTCCTTCTAGGTTGTTGCACAGTCAGTCTGCCTAACTCCACTACTTCTGTGCTAAATTCCTTTTTTCAGATTTTTTATTCTTTTCATTTTCTAAATTTGGCGTGCTGTACAACATTCTTGCCAAAACAAGGTTAGGACATACAAAAAGCATTAACAGCGAGCTCCATAATGTTGAAAAGAAAAAAATAAATTAAAACAGACAACAAACTCTGATATTTTTTTCACCAAATGAACTGTATCAAAGAGCAAAACCATCTCTCCTTTCGCTTTCTTTGAAAAAAACCATAAGCAAGCCCATCCACAACTTGATTACACTTGAGCATTTCATTTTCACTGTCACAATGGCCAAAGCAGCAAGTTTAAGAAAATGCTTGAAAAGCTACAAATGTGTCTCTACCGTCTTCGATACTGTCTGCAATCAAACAACCAAGAAGGCAGTTACACAGGTATTCCCGTCTTATTGAATGATAATCTTGCCAATGGAAGAAAGAGAGAATGATTTATCAACTTTGTGAACATCAATCTTCTAAACACGTATAACATAAAATCAATAACAGCAGTAACACACTTTAAAAATAATGGGCGTAAATTATGCAAATATACAACCGCACGCTTCACTCACAATATGAAATAAACTTAACATCAGTTTTCCATGATTTGGGTTCTCTCAGTCCTCATCCTGATCATGCTCGCATTTTCAATGCGATTTCTTCCTGTGACATGCATGCCTATCATTTCTGAAAATGCCTATATGTCTCCCATGATAGACGCATGAAGACATACCCTGTCCTCACAGCTTTATGATATGAAACGAGCATGCTCACATGCGTACACATGCTATGTATGAACATGCTTCAAAGATTTCTCTCCCTGTGCTCACACTCCCCCCCACCCCCACCCCCACACACACCACAGACAGACACATACATGCACGCAACCCGAGATGAAACAGATGCCAAAACAAATGAGCGCAAAAACATACAAACAGGATTTTAAAAATGGCCTCAAAAGCCAGTAACTCCCACACAAACTTAAACAGTTGTCAAGATGGTCAACTCTCACATTAACAAAGATTTAATTCAATAAAAACACAAAACACCGTACTTTTTAGCGCAAGCTTCCAGCCACTGCTCTTCTTCAGGCCGCATGACAACAAGTGACGCAAATAGAAAAAAAATGACGTCCATTGGTGACATTATCTGTGACATCATCTCTCTCTCTCTTTCTCCTCTCTCTCTCTCGTGCACAACTCCATCATCCTCCGTTTCTCTGGTCACTCAGACCCACACAATGAGCCCTTTGTGGATAGTTCGTCTTGAGCTTGCATCTCCAGAACCTCTCCGTCTCTCTTCGCTTATTGACAAAGATTTAGACATCTACATCTGGCAACAAGGGACGCAGCACTCGCACAAACTACTGTCAGCCACAAGGAACATACCTCATGCAGACATTCTCCAAATGGCCATAAATGCATCCACTCATAAAACCAAACACAACAACAAATCCCAATCCCAGTATGATGCAGCATGCAATCTGCACAAGTCGAAGAACTCACAGCGATGAGGAAAATTTCCCTCGCAAATGTTTGCAAATTCCAATTTGAGATGTCAACTTAAACACATGAACATAGAAAAAAAGGGAGTTGAGGCTTTAACAACAGAAATACAGCCGAAAGTTCACACAGAAACATTTGCTATGAAATGCAAGCCCACCAGAAGCAAAGTACTCTGTACTTACACAAAGTCCATGGTGTTCAGGACGTTGTTGGTGTCGTTCCATGGAGGTTGATGACTGTGATTCCTGTACACAACCAGAAGCACCGATTCCTGAACAGACTGTTCATATGCATCAACATGTGTATTCTCATGCAGATAATATGGATAGACATTAAGATGAAGGACCCATTCATGCGCGCGCACACACACACACACACACACACACACACACACACAGTCTACCCTTTGTGCAAGCAGATTCATGTGCACAAACTTCCTGTGTGCACGCAAATAACATTCTCTCTAGAAC
>JAFLJL010002986.1:0-10000 GCA_018398815.1 Conus ventricosus
GTGTGTGGGGTGTGTGGGGGGGGGGGGGGGGGGGCGCGCGCGCGCTTGCATGTGTTGCTTGCGTGTGTTCATACATGCCTGCGTGGTCTGTGATGTGGATAAATCGGCAGAGATAGAGAGAGAGAGAGAGAGAGGAGAGAGAGAAAAGAGAAGAGAGAGAGAACGGAGAGAGACAGACAGACAGACAGACAGAGACAGAGACAGAGAGACAGACAGACAGACAGGCAGGCAGCAGGAGACAGATAGGCAGACAGACAGGTAGACAGGAAAGCAGACATACAAAACCCAAAGGGGACAGACAAACCGAAACACATGTATATGTGTAGAATGGAGTGAGACAAAAAGGTGGGAAAGGGAGCGAGCAAAGGGTTGAGAAAACTATATATGTATGAGAAGAGAAAAGAGAGAGAGAGAGAGAGAGAGAAGCACAGTCAAGATGGTTGATGCAAATCCCCTACAGCCAGAGAGACACAAAAGCAAATAAGCATCGTCAGAGAGACCACACAGAGCGAGGAGAACGAGACAGGGGCCCAGTCTCCAAACGCAAGGGGGAGTTGGAGCAAAAGCACGCGCGGCTAATCGATGCAAAATACACACTTAGTCCAGACCCCCCGGGTAGGGGGGGGGGGGGGGAGGGACTTCAGCCCCGCAAGCAAATGATTGCTTCCACATTAAAAAGAAAAGAAAACACGGACTGAATTTGCCGCAGGAAAGAAACAGAAGAGAAACCAGTCTCATCCTCTGCATTAACCCTGGGATGCTTTGTATGTAGAAGGGTGTGTTTACTATAACATTATTGGCTGAGTTAGGAAAAAGGTATACAATAGAGAGGAGAGGCAAGGTGTGGATTGCGGGCAAGGAGGGGGATAATTGTGGGGGATGCTAGATGTAAGTGGTGGAGAGAGACACGAACTAGAAGAAAGAGATGGAGATGTTCCTCAAGGCGTTGATGTATTCCGCTCCTCATGGCTATATAAACAAGTTCCACTTTTTGGCATCATTTTGTACCTCCAAAACACGGCTGCCTCGTCCGTCTTTTTTCCCCATCCCAATTTTTTGACCCCCTCCCTCCTCCCCCTTCACCCCACTTGCATTCTTTTTCTCTCCACCCTTGACCACCGGGATCGTAAGAGATTTGAAAATATTGAAAAACATGCACATACCAACTTTTCTCTTCGATCCTAAAACAATATGATTACAAACATGATAATGACTCCCTTCAAAGTTTTTATATATGCAGTTTCGTACATTATGCGCCACCCATATCTTTTTATGGAAAGAGAGAGAGGAAGAGAGAGAGGAGAGAGGGGGGAGAGAAGAGAGAGAGAGAGAGAGAGAGAGAGAGAGAGAGAGACAAGACAAGACAAGACAAAATTCTTTATTTACGAGGATAATAGATTTAAACACAAAAGTGCTTTTTTACATCCAGTCCTCGCCCTGAGTAGGGACTACAACATGCAGTGAAATAAATTAATGTAAGAAATCAAAGAAGCAAGCAAAGGGGTCATGTAATCATAGAGGAACACAAATAAAAATAGAAGATAAATGAAAAAAAAACAAAAAATAAAAATAATAATAAACAAAACAACAACAAAAAATATTAATAACCAAAACAAAAAATGAGAATAATAATAATGAAGAGGAAGGAGAGAGCGGGGTGGGGAGTGAGGTGCGCTGGAAACATATGTAAGTGTACTACAATGTACAAGTTTGGGGAATGTATAAAAACAGACAGTGAAGTGAATATGACAAAGTGCGTACTTATTTTTGAACACCCCAAATACACGCACGTTTGCACGCATAGAGAGAGAGAGAGGGATAGAGAGAGAGGGGAGAGAGAGAGAGAGAGAGAGGAGAGAGAAGGGGAGAGAGAAAAGAGAGAGAGAGAGAGAGAGAGAGAGAAAGAGAGTGAGGAGAGAGAGGGAGAGAGAGAGAGGGGAGAGAGAGAGAGAGAGAGAGAGAGAGAGGGGAGAGAGAGAGAGAGAGGCAAGGCACCCACATGCATTCATTTTTCGCAAGGCATGAAAATACTGAACGTATTAAGCAAAGTGAGATGACATTGGGGGGGGGGGGGGGGGGGGAGAAAAAAAAAAAGAGAGAGAGAGAGAGAGAGAGAGAGAGAGAGAGGAGAGAGAGAGAGAAGAGAGAGAGAGAGGAGGATGGAAGGGAGAGGGAACAGCATGAGATGTAATATTGGAAATGGAACTGTACTAAAACGTACAATAATTAGCCTGTATAAAATCAGACAGTAAAATGAACATGACAAAATTGTACGGAATTCGGAATAACACACGCACACATGCACAGACAGAGAGAGAGAGAGAAGAGGGGAGAGAGAGAGAGAGAGAAGAGGGGAGAAAAGAGAGGAGGGGAGAGAGAGAGAGAGAGGAAAAGAGAGAGAAAGAGTGAAAAAAGGGACAACAAAAATTAATCATTTTTCATAAGATTATATCCATAGCCCCACATATATATACCCACACATACACATATGCATACACACACACACACACACACACACACACACACACACACACACACACACAATATATATATATATATATATATATATAAAATATATAATTTATATATATATATATATATATACATACACCCACATAACATATACACACATGCATGTACAAAACATACATACACGCACACACATACACATGCATGCGCACACGTACATATTATTTTATACAAAACATACATACATACTACAAACTTTACTACATACATACACACACACTGGTGATATACATATTTTATATAATCAAGATACTTGATACATGAAAAAAAGAAGAAGAAAAAAATTAAAAAAGACAAATTGGTTAAGTACATGAAAATGGGATGATTTATGCTTTTGAGATTACTTGTATTTACTTATGGTTTTTTTTTAATTTTTTTATATTTATGTTTCTTTTTTTTTAATTTTTTCCGCAGAAGATGGGTAGGTAGTGTTTTGAAAGTTGTGGTACAATGGTTTTGGTTTGATGTATTCGGGAAAGGGGAGTTCCACAAAGAGGTTCCCGAGTACGTTAGACTTGATTTAAATAGGTCAATTCGGGGGACTGGGATATGGAGTTTGGGGGAGTTTCTCGACGAGACTTTTGAGAACGTCTCATTAAAGTTGTTGGAGCATTTCCGGTCAGAATCTTGTCATCATTAGCCCTTTGTTGTATTGAGTCCTGTGAATGAAGAATGTGAAGATGTTTATAATCAGAGCTTTCGGGCTAGTTTTTTTCAGAAGGATTAGTTTGAGCGCTCGTTATGTAGGCTGAACAATGTTTTAGTGTGTTTGCACTTGCGAATCCCATATAGTCGATGCATAATCAACATGAGACTGAAAAATGAGCATGGAAAAAAAGTTTTCGTGAATGAAGGTCAAAAAAGTGTTTGATTTTGGTGAGCTGATAGACTTTCTGGGAGAGCTTTTTGCATAGTAACGTTATGTGGGGTTTCCAGCTGAGACTATTGGGTCAATTATTAGTCCTAATACTTATGATGAGTGACTTGTTCCACAAGTACATTATTGAGGTGTATAGGAGGGAAATCATTGGTGAGCTTTTGTTTTTTTTTGCCTAGTTGTAATTTGTACATGAGTTTTTTTTTGAGGGTGAAGTGACATATGATTAGTTCGGTCCATTTTACAAGGCGTTGGTACTCCTTGCAAATGTTTTGAAGACTGGAAGGATCTTATGGCTGGTGTGAATTGTGGTGGTCATCTGCAAAGAGGTCCATGTAGATCTCACATGTAGGGGTAGGTCATTAATGTAGATTAGAAGAGTAGCGGGCCTAAAATGGAGCCTTGTGGAACGCCATACTTAAGGTTGCTATAAAAGAGACAGCCGCCCCCGATAAGACGCATTGTTGTCGTTTTGTGATGTAGATTTTAGAAGGATAAGGGCGGATTTTGAAAGCCCGTATATCTCCAGTTTTTCGAATAAGGAGATTGTGGTCAATGACATCAAATGCTTTTTTAAATCAACGAATAAGACACCACAATATCTGTTGTTATTAATATTATTAAGCCACACATCTACAAGATTGTTTAATGCAAATGGCAGGAATGTTTCTGTCTGAAACCGGGACTGTCCGGGATGGAGCAAATCGTACTTGTTGAAGTGATGAAGGATGTTTTATTTAAATGCTTTCAAAGGTTTGGAAAGGATAGATAAGATTGATATTGGTCTGTATTTTGGGAAGGACCCGTATTATCACCAGATTTATGAATGGGTATAACTTTTGTTTTTTTGAACGCATTAGGAAAATAACTTTTATCTATGCACAGATTAAAGATATCGTTAACGTGTCAGTTTAAACTGGAGCCGAGAGTTTCGAATTTTGCCATCTATGCCATCTAGTCCACGTGTTCCTGACTGTTTGAGATAAAGTAGGTTACTGATTACACCTCGGGGCACAGTTATGAGTGGAATGTGTAGTTCAGACGTGATTTTTTGTCGTGACAAAATTTTGATGGAGTTCTTTAAGTTCATTAGAGCTTGAATGATCAGTAGTAACAACTGTATCTGGAATGGTAGAGAAGTGAGTGTTAATTTGTTCAGCAGAAATACCTTTGATAACATTGTTTTTGGGAAGAAGAACTGTTGTTGTTAGCTGGTTTATTGCTTGCAAACCAGTTTTGGTTTTTGTTTGAAAGTTAATAACTCGCGATAGTATTTAGTTTTTTCCCTGCGCTTCTGAGAGTTTATTGCATTTCTTAGGATCTTGATTCTTTTTTCATAGCCATGTTCTTTCAAAAGGTCTCTAAGGTAGCACGCCTCCTGTAATTCTTTCGTGTACCACGGTGGTTTGGGAAATGCTTTACTCTGTTTTGTTTTTAACGGAGCATGTCTGTTATAGACTTCTGTAAAAATTTCGATCCAAAAGGGTCAATCGCTGATTCTGGATCAGCAATTTGTATACTGTTTTAAATTTTCTGAGTTCATTAAATCAAGCAAAAAGTTTTGTTCGTTAAATTTTGAGAAGCAAACGATAGGTTAGGGTTTTGTGGCCGGGTTTTTGGGGATTTTCCACTCCATGTTTAGACCAGTAACACACACTGGGTAATGATCACTAGAAGAAAAGACTGGACACAACTTCTAGTATGTTATTTTCATTTGAGATATAGATAGGGTCAATGATTGTCTTTGAAGTTGTGTTACTCTGGTGGGTGTTTTGATAATCTGATGTAAATTCAACACACTTATCTTTTGGCTCCTTTGGGCTTTTGATTTCAAAGATCTACATTGAAGTCACCGAGGTAAAACAATCTCTTTACATTCTAAGGAAAACTGCGTCCATCATAGAAACAAATTTATCAGTCCAGCTGACTCTTTCTGCTGGGTTCCGATAGCAAAACCCGATTAAAATGGATCGTGATTTGTTCAGTGTGATTTGTATCCCACTGCTTCTACGTCATGGCTGTTCTAGGTGGGAAAGTCTCTTGAATTTGAGAGATTCACTGACATACACTAGAAGACCTGTCTTTTTGTCTTTAGTAGGTCTTTTCGAACGATATTATAACCTGGGACTGCTACATCTTATCACTAATGTAGGTATTTAGTCTTGATTTGGAGAGACCCAGAACATGGAATGGGTTTTGGTGGGTTTGATATCAGAGAGAGAGAGAGAGAGAGAAAAGAGAGAGAGAGAGTGAGAGAGGGGAAGAGAGAGAGAGAGAGAGAGAGAGAGAGAGAGAGAGATGTTTAATCAAGTTTCAATACAAAGTAACCGATTAAAGTTAAAAAAAAAACTGGCTTGACGCCGGGGAAACAGACAAAAAACCACTCGATCCCCTACAGGGTTTTTTCTTGAGGTTTTTGGGAGCATTTTTTAAAATTTTCCTCATGGGAGAAGTTTGATATTTATTACAGGAATATCCACACACACACACACACACACACACCACACACACACACACACACACACACACACACGCGCACGCACGCACGCACGCAGCCCCGCACACACCACACACACACACACACACACACACACCCCACACACACACACACACCCTCTTTACCGAACCCATGATGACCCTTCTATTTCCATTCTTCTTTCATACCAGTAGTATTATTGTAATGCCGTTCATTTACAGCCTCACTCAGGGGTTCCCCACCGGATTCCACAAGGGGTCAACCCCTATCATGTCGTCATGAAGCCTTCCCTTCAAAGGACACGTATCACTCCACCGTGTCACTTCAGTGGTGTTGACTGCTCAAATCCAGAATAACAGAAATGACCTGGGGGGTGTGTGTTTTTTGTTGTTGTTGTTTTTAATAATATTTTTGCGACAACAATAATTGCCTAATCGCCGACCAGCGTGAGTGAGCTTCCTAAACCCGGGAAATCAACCACCAACGTCCTCCAAGGCAGCACTAAGAACTTGCTGACATGGCAGGGAAGGTTTGAAGGGGGAGAAGGAGTCGAAACTAAGTGACCATGGCAGCTAAATTTGAGAGTTTGTTTCTTTTAATGGTATTATCCCCATGCACTAAATGACACAGCTGTATTATCCTATGACACTACATGACACAACTGTAATCCTATGGCACAAACGACACAGCTGTGTTATCCTATGGCACTAAATGACACAGCTGTATTTGAGAGTTTGTTTTTTAATGGTATTATCCTATGACACTGAATGACACAGCTGTATTTGAGAGTTTTGTTTTTTTAATGGTATTATCCTATGACATGAATGACACAGCTGTTTATCCTATGGCACTAAATGACACAGCTGTATTATCCTATGGCACTGAATGACACAGCGTATTATCCTATGACACTAAATGACACGCTGTATTATCCTATGACACTAAAAGACCAGCTGTATGATCCTATGGCACTGAATGACACAGCTGTATTCTACCTTTCTTAAATAATGTCACAATCCACCGTCAACAGCGCCCGGGTAATGCAAAATTTTGCTATGTTGAAACGGAACATGAGCAACACGCTCAGAATGTGTCTCCTAGGTGATACACAAGGCAGTGTCTTTCCATTCTTGTCTCTTGAGTCAATAGAACACTCGTCAACAAAGCCTGACCAGGTCCTCTTACTCAACCCACCCCCCTCCCCACCTCAATCACACAAATCTTATGCAAATGACAAGACTTTGATCCAAGACATCCAAGCGATCAACTCTTGCTACACACGACTGTAGTACGGGTTTTCTGGTACTTTGTGGTCTTACTTATCATCAACAATGTGTTTTATTGTGACCAAACATACTTTTTCCCTCTGGGGGGTAATCAGTGGAAGTCCTTGAACTGCTGTGAGAGTATTCTATATCTTCGCTAAAAAATGTTTATGCTGGTTAAAAGGGGCGGGTGGGATTGGAAACAAATGATTTAAAGTAACAGAGATCAGGAAGGGGTGCTAAAGAGGGGGGTGGGGGAGGGGGTGTTAGGAAGGGAAAACTGTGAGGACTGAACGACCCCTGAGAATTTGGGGCAAGCGGTCGAAGATTTTGGTCGATGGGTCTTAGTATCTTTAGTATCCAATGGTGATGGTAGTGATCTATAAAATAATCACAGAAAAAAAAAAACCATGAGGGATTTATTGTCATTTTGGGTTCACAAGGGTGTTGGACTATGGTCTGTCTGTCTGTCTGTCTGTCTGTCTGTCCATGCCTTATGCCTGTGAAAGAGTGTTGGGCAAGTAATACCTGTGAAAACCCTCGAGGCACGTGAGTGTTCCATCTCACAAAACTAGTTTTCTGAGTGGGGATCTGATCTACTGCTGGTCTTTCTCCCCGCTTATACGGGTATTTGTATCATTGGAAAAGGTATTGCAATTAAAAGTCTACCTCTGCATATTAAAACTCATCGTAAAAAATTACATTCAGACTAGGCGTTTGCGAAGAAGAAAAGTTACTTTGCAGAGTTTAAAATCACACTCCCATAATCTAGTATATGGATTCTGCAGAAGATTATTTTTTCTGTTAAAAGTGCAGCGCTTGTCACTGTAAAAACATGGTCAGAAATTGTCGCTTAGGGAAAAATACTCTCTTACAGCTCATAAATTTTACAGATTCTACAACTTCATTCGTAACAAGAGAAACGTCATCGCCACATCTACAGCAATTTAATAATTTTAATCAATGAACCAATGAATCCATCAGTCAATTAATCTATCATTGAATAATTCTATTCCCAAAGAACCAATAAATCCATCAGTCATTACTCAATCAATTATCCAATAAATAGCCACACACAGATGGATTAGTCGGGCGATTGACCAAAGAATTTATAAAAGAGGTCTTTTGGTCCATGTGTTTAAGGCCATTTTCTTTTAAAGCCCGTCACAACCCACCCACACCCCACCCAACCCCCTATACATACACACATACATACATAACACACACACACACACACCACACACACCCCACACACACACCCCACCCACACACACGCACGCACGCACGCAAACCCCGCACGCACACACACACACACACACACCACACACACCACACACACACACACACAAAAATATATATATATATATTTTATATATATTTATGTGGTGTGTGGTGTGTGTGTGTGTGGGGTGTGTGTTGTGTGTGTGTGTGTGTGTGTGTTTTGGGGTGTGTGTGTGTGTGTGTGTGTGTGTGTGTGTGTGTGTGTGTGTGTGTGTGCGTGCGTGCGTTTCGTGCGCGCGCGCGCGCCACGCGCGCGCTCACCTCTATGTGCGTGTGTGCGCGCATGGCGCACCTTGTTCTCATTTAGACGTTAGCACGCTCCTGGGATTACCTCTTGCAAATATGAGTTGAAGACTATGCCATTGTTTGTAGGTAAACAAAAACGTAAAGAGCACCGGATAATTATTATTTCCAAGTGTGCCCTTGAGCTTCCTTGAAATCTCTGTTAGAAAAAAAAATGAAAAAAAAAAGAAACTGACACCATTCTCGTTCATGCGATAATTTCAATTGCAGAATCTGATCATCGATCTCATCGCCACCCATCCCCACTCACGCCTGCCATCCAGTACCTTCTCTCCTGCTCCTCCTCCTCCTCCTTTGCCATTGAGTTTCCAGACACGAGACAAAGAATTTGGACAAAGCGTTTTGCCCGAAACGTGACGGTAACTAAGCTAGCAGACTCTAGGATCTGATAACATAGTATTAATAAGACTGATAACATGTCATCAATAAGATCCGATAACATGTCATCATAAGATCCGATAACATAGCATCAATAAGATCCAATTAAAAATAGCATTAATAAGATCCGTAATATAGCATCAATAAGATTTCCCATAACATGTCATCAATAAGATCCGATAACATTCATCAATAAGATCCGATAACATGTCATCAATAAGATCCGATAACATGTCATCAATAAGATCCGATAACATAGCTCAATAAGATCCAATAACATAGCATCAATAAGATCCGATAGCCATTTGCATCAATAAGATCATTCACAAAAAACGGACACCGCCCCTAACATGCTAACACACTTAAGCAGGGCACTTACATTGATTGAATTAATTCATTTCATCGGGACTATAGAATACATCAGTGTACCTCTATCATTTGGGAAGCATAAATATAATTTTCATCCTCACATCTACGTTTTCAGTCTCATTTTGATTTTGTCTTTGTGGTTGTCTTTTTTTATCATGACCATACACATTAAAAAAAAAAGTAATACATAGTTTTCAGCACTCGGACGTTTAAATACGTAATTGGATGGACATTTATAAAAGTTTTTCAATTTTCTCTGTGAATCGGAATCAAAACAAGAAACGTGTTTGAATGTCTGAATACTTAAGCTAAGTCCATATTCCCTCAAACAAAAAGAGAAGGAGCAAATCAATTTTCAGTTTACACTTTGCATACTTAATGACGAATGCGTAAAATGCAAATCTAGACTCTCTCTCTCTCTCTCTCTCTCTCTCTCTCTCTCTCTTCCTTCTCTCTCTCTCTCCCTCTCTCTCTCTCTCTCTTCCCCTCTGGCGTTGTCGTGCGTGCGTGTGAAAGTGCACT
>JAFLJL010002986.1:15000-17500 GCA_018398815.1 Conus ventricosus
TGTTATTTAAATGCATTTTACACGTACCAAGACTGCACCGGTGCAGATTATGTTCCTTTATATATCTCAAGCACTTAAGAGGTCAAAAAATTAGAGTGTCGGTTGACGAGAGAGAGAGAGAGAGAGAGAGAGAGAAGAGAGGAGAGAGAGATGAGAGAGAGAGAGAGAGAGAGAGAGAGAGAGAGAGACAGCGAGCGGACATGCGGGTGTGAGAGTAAGTGGGAGCGTTCATCCGAGCGTGTGTGGTGTGTGTGTGTGTGTGTGCGTGCGTGCGTGCGTGCGCGCGCGCGCGCGCGTGCGCGTGTGTGTGTGTGTGTGTGTGTGTGTGTGTGTGCGTGTGTGTGTGCGTGCATGCGTGCGTGCGACGGGCGTGCGTGCGCGCGCGCGCGCGTGTGTGTGTGTGTGTGTGTGGTGTGTGTGTGTGTGTGTGTGTGTGGGTGTGTGTGTGTGTGTGTGTGTGTGTGAATTCGCTCACGTTCTCACGTGTGTGATTGCGTGCGTGCATGCGTGCGTGTGTGCGGATATGTGTGTTGCTCAATGAGTGCGAGCATGTGAACTCAGTTGCTCTTGTCAAGAGTGACATGATATCAACATGGCAAACGAAACGTGGACATAGGCAACTGTTCTAAATTTGATAACACGATCATGAAACCTTCAGATTCTAGGTATTTAACGACCACTGTAACACACACACGCGCACGCACGCAGCACGCAGGCACGCACGCACGCACACACACACACACACAACACACACGCACACGCACACGCACGCACGCACGCACGCACACACACACACACACACACACACACACACACACACACACACACACACACACATGTCAGTTATATTAAAGAATTTCTAACACAAAGAAGTTTACAGGTCAGAGTACAAAACACATACTCCAGTTTTAAACCATTGGATATGGGTATTCCTGAAGGTTCTGTAATATCTCCAATGCTATTTAATATTTTGCTGTATGATCTTCCAAAACATGTAACTAAAAATGCTACAGTTGTACAATATGCGATGATCTGTGTATGTGGATATAATACTAGTATGAGAAAAAGCAACACCAAAAGAGCAATAAATTACCACAGAAAACTTTATCAGGCAGAGCTTGATAACCTTAGCAAATACTTGTTTATAAATGGTCTAAAGCTTTCCCATGAAAAAACTCATATGGTTTTATTCAACAATGGGGATGATCCCTCTGATTTACCATCTTTTAAGCTGGATGGGATAACACTTACATACGTACACTTAATTAATTCTTAGGTGTCCATTTCACATCGAAACTCACATGGAATATCCATATTGATTACCTTTTAAACAGGGCAAGCAAAACTAAATTTTCTGAAAATTTTGAGCAAGCAAAGCTGGTGCCAAGATGGAAAAACATTAAAGCTCTTGGCTTTGGCATTAATTCGTTCTAAATTATCATACGCCCAAGGGCTTTCTTTAGCGCACCTAATATTTGTTACAAAAACTACAAAGTGTGGATAGCAAAGCCTTCAAATTATGCCTAGGAGTTCGGTATATGCCTCCACTTTGAGGACATACAGAGAAATAGACGTTTTACCTTAAATGAATATAGGAATCTATCACTTGCAAAATATTTCATGAAATGTTCAACCATGGAAGGTGTAAATGAAACGGAAGTATCTATAAACCAGAGAGTGATTATCCAAAGAGAGCAAAAAATATTGCCTCTCTGTGCGTATCAGTTCATACACTGCTGATTTGTTTAAGAAAAGTAATATAGATGTTAAGTCTGTGTCAAAAACGCCCTTATAGATCCATTCCAACATGGGAAAGAAAGAGGGCGAAGTTTGATCTTGATTACACTGATACAAAGAAAGCAAATCAGCCTTACATCTTGTCATATTTAACGAAGATGCAAATGCAAGACAGATATTCCAACCATCTTAAGGTGTACAGATGGATCGTTGACGAGTAACAAAGAGGCCGGATCAGCATTTGTTATTCCATCGCTGAAAGTACAAAAAGCATATTTCATTGGAAAATATCGCTCCATATTCGTAGCTGAAATGATAGCGATACTTATGGCGTTGACATTTCTAATTGATTTACCGCAGTCAATTTTTCAAGTATTGTTTTGTGTACATTCGCTGTCAGTGTTACATCGATCAAGTTTTTTAATTCAAATTCAGATAACTTTATTTGAAGGAAATTCAACATTTAATCCACGTCTTGATATGTAAAGGAACAGATATAACTTTCCTCTGGGTTCCTTCACACTGTGGAATTCGGGCAATGAACTTGCTGACAGATGTGCGAAAAAGGCGCTGAAAATGGAACGAGGGTACAACTATTTTCCATACCGTTCACTTTGAAAGAGAGTCAACAAATTTTAAAACATACAGCTGGGAATATTTCAGAAATGGGCAGAACAACGCTGTATTCATGTTCAGACACAAAATAATCCTCTTTTTAGTATTGATAATTTCAAAAGCATCCAAAATCTGCACATTTATGATG
>JAFLJL010002986.1:20000-23027 GCA_018398815.1 Conus ventricosus
TGAGCCAGCGTGAACAGATGGAGGGAGATGACATTTGACAACGCTGACAGGTTTCGACACTGATTGATAAAACATATCTGTCAAACGTCGACATTTGCCGTGGGAAGCAATGCTGTCCCCCAATGCCCTCATTGCCTTCCTCCTAAGTGCGGACAAGCCCAGCAGATGATGACGACAGCGATGATGATATTATTGGTGAGGCTGATGGTGACGACGATGTTAGCAGCTGCATGAAAGTGGAAACCTCAACGACGCTTGAAAGTGATAATGGCGAAAGCGGCTACTGCGACCACGACGATAATATAGATGATGATGATAATGATAATAGAAGCGACAATGACCCAATGAAATCCGCAGCAACAAAGACGACGGTGATGACGAGTCAACAACGATGGCGATGAAAGAGAGAGAGAGAGAGAGAGGAGAGAGAGAGGAGAGAGAGAGAGAGAGGGAGAGAGAGAGAGAGAGAGAGAGAGAGTGTGTGTGTGTATGTGTGTGTGCGTTGTGTGTGTGTGTGTGTGTGTGGTGTGTGTGTGTGTGCGTGTGTGTGTGTGTGTGTGTGTGTGTGTGGCGCGCGCGCGGTGTGTGTGTGTGTTTGTATATGTGTGCATATGTGTGTGTGTGTGTGTGTGTGTGTGTGTGCGTGCGTGCGTGCGTGCGTGCGTGCGTGCGTGCGTGTGTGTGTGTGTGTGTGTGTGTGTGTGTGTGTGTGAGTTCTGCTTCAAGAGTTTAAAACAGAGAGAAAATCTTCTATAATTATATATGGCCAAACGTTTCCACACGCACCATACAGATTGACGTAATCTGATTGGTGCTCCTTCTGTATAGATTCATACATTAAAGATTACAAACCACCTGTGATTCCTTGATATCACCAAATCAATCGGTAACTACCCAAACAGTCAGGGTCCTCGGTGAAATTCCTGATTACACACTTTTACAACATATTGAAATAAACCAAAAATCATCAATTTTGTTATGCAACATTTGCTTTAATTTTCTCGCAGAAATCGAATCGTCGTTTACTTCGATAAACGTTTCCTATTAAAACTGTTTGAAACTCAAACATTCTGACACAATCTAATTTTGAAAGACTGGAATCTTTTCCTGCATCCATTGTATGCTGTAAATCCTTATTTAACCATATTTCAGACGGCCAGTGTGCGTTTATAATCATCTCTTGCAAGCACGTAGTTCCAGCTACTGTCTATGTCATGTTAATTTTCATGCCTTTTACTTAAAATTCAATTCGTTTCTCAGACGGGATCAAGGCCATGATATGTGAAGTTACTAATTACGCGCACATGCTTTCTCATGTACCCGTACCTCAAAGCGCACTTATCAACTACTCATGTCCACATGAAGTCAACTTCCCTGACAATGGATACGACCTTTTATTGCCGTCAGCGAAATCAAATCCAAACAGGCACGAGTATTTAATTAAATCCATAGCGTCGTTTCTTTGTTCGCAGGTTCTTTGTTTGCTTTTTGTACTCCAGTTCTTATAGAACAGGGAGTGTTTTTACAACGGGAACAAAAAATGCTGTCTATGTGTCTGTGTGTCTGTCTATCCGTGGTCAAAATGTGTTCCACTCGCTCCAGACAAAACGTCTCAGCCGATCTTTCTGAAATTTGTAGTATGTTCATTATGGGTCACGGATGATGCCGATGTTTTATTTTACCAGAATAGCGTTAGTAACGGCTATAACGGCCCAAAACCGTTTTTTCTTCTTTATGAAATGTTTTAAACCGCATGTACACTCTCAGAAGTGGCAGTTTATCTCAGTGACAAAAGACATATGACGCATGTTTGATTGTGACGTTTATCAGCTTCTGTATTTGACGGATTTTAAGATATAGCTTTAGATCTAATAACTGACAAGTAGATCATGGGTATTTCCATAGTAAACATGCTCTTGACATGAACACGCGTATCAAGATAAACTGGGAGTACGTTTATATGCTTTGCATCTGTTCCACTTCTGTTTCAAACCAAAACAAAATGATAAGGGTGTCACAACAGAACAATGGCCAGCGTTATGCATGGGCAGTGCAACCACTGCAAAGAGTGAAAAAAACACGTGACGCCGCAACGGCCCAAACGCCCTAATTAGCAACCCATCCAATGCCAACTTCCGTTCGGAGATTTATCTCATCCTCCATGTCAGTTAATTCCTTCCTCTTTCCTCCGTACCAGCCGCGGCACTCCATTTCACACTCATCCTCCTTCCTCTCATTACGCTTATCTTACCTCTCATATTCGTATTCATGCTAGCGAAAAAATAAAAGCAACCTGCAGGCATTGTGTTTGTCCCCATATCCCAGTCCATTCTCTAGTCAACTCAAATACACATGCACGTGCACGACTCACCAGCAAGGACGCATGCGATCTGCACACACACATGCATACAAATTCATCGCAAACACACACACACACACACACGCACACGCACACGTAAACACACACGCGCGCTCGCGCACTTTAATTAATGGGCCATTCATTTGATAAAGCAACATTGTGTTATGATTCAAATGAGCTATTAAAGCATCCAAACATTGTGTTCTAATTTCTGCTCTAATGTATTCATTGCTTCAAGGAGGTATTTAACAAGACTGACAATCATCATTTCAAGCTTGATGACACGAGAGATTGGGCATTATCTGTGCTTTGATGATGAGTGGAAGTCAAATTGTGAAAGGAATATTATGTTTGATATCGGACACATCTGTCACGAAGGACGAAGCGGCATTGCCAGTCTGCGTTCTGTTCTTCAACTTCGGAGTAACAGGTGATTACAATGTTCTTTCGTTAACAATGACAGTGATGGGCAATTTTTGTAAACCAAAAACCAATTGCCAAACTTTTACCGAAGCGCGTCTTATTTGTTAAATCGCGTACGACGTCACATACTTTTGTCGACTCATAGCATTTTTCACTTTTTAAAAACTGTATATGTTGTGATATACACATACATATACATACCTCTATATCTGTATTTATATCTATAAGATTTATAGATTTGACGT
>JAFLJL010002987.1:0-7500 GCA_018398815.1 Conus ventricosus
TTATGGCATCACTATTAGCCCCCTCTCCCTCCCATCCCCTTCCCCTCTCCCCCTCCCTCCCTGTCGTTTCCCCATGTTGAAAACACAAAATAAAACAAAACAAAAATGGTTGGGAAGCTATAGGGGGGGGGGGGGGGGGGGGGGGGGTCATTTTAATTAATAAAGTGCCAGCAAGCTTACAGAAAAGAACGGGTTTGGGTTTCATGGTCTGACCAGTCTGCGGACATTGACCGTTTGTACTTAAGGGCTAAACACACTAGTTTGTAACTATGGGAGGACTGCTCTCTCTCTCTCTCTCTCTCTCTCTCTCTCTCTCCTCTCTCTCTCTCTCTCTCTCTCTCTTTGTGTGTCTCTGTCTCTGTCTGTCTGTCTCTCTCTCTCTGTCTCTCTCTGTCTCTCTCTCTATCAATCTATCTATCTTCTCGCATGTGTGCTCTACTTTTGTTCTTGACCTCATTGCAGATAGGTCGGTGGCCTTTGCAATCAAAGTAATTCAGTTTGAATTTTTTGACTCTCTCTCTCTCTCTCTCTCTCTCTCTCTCTCTCTCTCTCTCTCTCTGTGTGTGTGTGTGTGTGTGTGTGTGTGTGTGTGTGTGTGTGTGTGTGTGTGTGTGTGTGTGTGTGTGTGTGTGTGTGTGTGTGTCTGTCTATCTGTCTGTCTCTGTCTGTGTGGCTGTATCTGTCTCTGTTTGTCTGATTTGGGTCGCTGTCTCCGTCTCTGTCTGTCCGTCTGTTTGTCTGTCTGTCTGTCTGTCTCACTCTCTCTGTGTCCTCTGTCTGTCTGTCTGTCTGTCTGTCTGTCTCTCTCTCTCTCTCTCTCTCGCTCTCGCTCTCCCGCTCTCCCGCTCTCCCTCTCTGGCAGCCTCTCTGTCTGTCTGTCTGTCTGTCTGTCTGTCTGTCTGCTCTCTCTCTCTCTCTCTCTCTCTCTCTCTCTCTCTCTCTCTCTCTCTCCTCTCTCTCTCTCTCTCTCCAGCCACGGTGTACACACCCCACTCTTAGACACGTCCCGTTAGGGTTTTCACCGCCAGAAATCTGAACAAGAAGTGATGATATCGTCACGAGGCAACCCACCGGAGGAGACACGGCACTGCTCGCTGAGTCAGAGCGGCGGCATTGACTTGGAGGTGCGTGTTATGTATGATCCAACACGCCGCGCGGGACACCATCTGCTTCAGCCCCCTAAGGACAACAACAATTGTCTCAGTCACAAAAGTGCGCGTCGGTGAGCTCCACCTCGACACATCACGACATTAAAGGCTTCACTATGGTGTAGAGGAACACTTTGAAGCTTACGTTGGTAGACGAGCAGACCGTGAAGGGACTCAGAGAGAGATATTTTACAATGATTGGGTTTTGTTTTTTATAGTAAAGTTGATGAATGCGGTGCTTTGGGTTTTATTTTGGTCCACGGGACTATGCTCTATGTTTGTTTCCCCTATTTTACCCCCGACGTGCCCCAGGCCCGAGAAATACAGACACCGGCAGTGTCGGTCTGCAAGTTTGCGCAACACGCTCTGAGATACAGTCTGGAACCAAAATAAAAGTACATTCAACCGTATGCTACTGGTCTTACGATATGAACCCGTGCTTTCTGTTACACCGTACGTTATTTTATGATGAAGGACAGATAAAGTGTCTCATCTCATATGTCCTATCATTCTTAACAACTCTGGCTGCGACCAAAACACACACACTCACACACGCACGCAGGCACGCACGCACGCACACGCACGCACACACGCGCACACGCACGCACACACGCGCACACACGCGCGCGCGCGCGCACACACACACACACACACACACACACACACACACACACACACACACACACACACACACACCACACACACACGAGCGCGTCAACACCAGCAAACACGCGCACAGTGATAAGTTGAGACATGATAGATGATCAAAGATTCCTCTGATTACCAAACTTACATGCAGTCTTTCAAAAGACCTATTTCGTCTTCTTCTTCTGCCTCCTCTCCTTTCTTGCTCTTGTTCTTGTTGTTGAGCTTCTTCTGGTCCTTGCTGTTGTTGTTGTTGTTCTTCCTGTTCTTCGTGTTCTTCTTGTTCTTGTTCTTCTTGTTCTGTCTTCTTCTTCTTCTTCTTCTTCTTCTTCTTCTTCTTCTTCTTCTTCTTCTTCTCTTCTTCTTCCTTCTTCTTCTTGTTCGTCTTCTTCTCCTCCTCCTCCTTCTCCTTCGTCTTCTTCTCCTCCTCCTCTCTTCTTCTTCTTCTTCTCCTCCTCCTCCTCCTCCTCCTTCTTCTTCTTCTTCCTCTTCTTCTTCTCCTTCTCCTTCTCCTTCTTCTCCTTCTCCTTCTTCTTCTTCTTCTTCTTCTTCTTCTTCTCCTTCTCCTTCTTCTTCTTCTTCTCCTCTTCTTCTTCTTCTCCTTCTTTCTTTTTCTTCTTCTTCTTCTTCTTCTTCTTCTTCTTCTTCTTCTTCTTCTTCTTCTTCTTCTTCTTCTTCTTCTCCTCCTCCTCCTCCTCCTTCTTCTTCTCCTCCTCCTCCTCCCTCCTTCTTCTTCTTCTTCTTCTTCTTCTTCTTCTTCTTCTTCTTCTTCTTCTTCTTCTTCTTCTTCTTCTTCTTCTTCACCTGAGCGGTTTTTTGGTGATGCCTTTAATTTGGAAGCCACTGAAACAACGCTAAGTGTCTCAGAACAGGTCTACTTGACCTTTCGCTCTCCAGAACAATGAATTGATTAATCAAACAATCCAGCTGCAGACATAAATTGAACACAAACTTTCACGTTTAATTAAAAGGAGCAGTATTTTTCTTTTGTTATACATTTTCCGTCAGTCAGTCATTCCCCTGACCGCAGGGGTCATTGGGGGGCGTGATGAGGCATTTCCTGTACGTCACATAAAAAGGATGTTTATAACGATGGAGTTTGTTTTGTTGGTTGGTTTTCTTTTTTTTTTTACAAGTTCATTCCCATTAGTTCACCACTTTAGACTTTTTCTTATGTTTAGTGAATGATCTTTTGATGCCTTTATTCTGTTATATTAATCAAATGACGATTTTTTCCCCCTGGATTTATTTACGCTGATTATCCCACATGTCGACCAAATGTTTTTTTTTTTTTATCTCTATCAGACAAGTCGGTAGAACTATTAGTGTTTGTGTTAGAATTTCATATGCGCTCACAACAATTAGTTAATAACGAATTGCTTGTGAGAGTTAGTGATTGAACCGTCGCAAAAAAAAAGTACATCCCCTCCCCTTCGCCCACACAAACACACATGCACGTACGCACGCGCGTATGCATGCGCGCGCGCGCGCGAGCACACACACACACACACACACACACACACACACCACACACACACACACACACACACACACACACACACACACACACACACAAACACACACACACCTCTGTAATGACAGATGTTACAGTTGTTCTGATTGGTTAGAAGAAACGAAGCATCAAACTTATGTGAAAAATGGAGTAGTTTCAGTTCCACCCGTGCAATCTTGTTAAGCTTCAACCAGCAAACGTTCTCCCTGAAGGCTTCAGATTGCATTGTATCATATCTCATTGTATCCATCGAGTTGCATTGCATTGTGTTGTGTTGTATTGTATTGTATTGTATTCTGTTGTGTTGTGTTGTGTTGTGTTGTGTTGTATTGTATTGCATCGCATTGTATTGCATCGCATTGTATTGCATCGCATTGTATTGCATCGCATTGTATTGTATTGTATTGTATTGTATTGTATTGTATTGTATTGTATTGCATTGTATTGTATTTCATTGCATTGCGTTGTATTGCATTGCATTGTATTGTATTGTGTTGTATTGCATTGCATTGCATTGCATTGTATTGCATTGTGTTGTATTTCATTGCATTGCATTGCATTGTATTGCATTGTGTTGTATTGCATTGCATTGTATTGTATTGTATTGTATTGCATTGTAATGCATTGTGTTGTATTTCATTGCATTGCGTTGTACTGCATTGCATTGCATTGTATTGCATTGCATTGTATTGTATCGCATTGTATTGTAATGTATTGTATTGCATTGCATTGCGTTGTATTGCGTTGCATTGTATTGCATTGTATGTGTTGCATTGTATTGTGTTGCATTGTATTGTGTTGTATGGTATTGCATTGCGTTGTGTTATATTGCATTGCATTGCATTGTATTATGTTGCATTGCATTATAGTGCATTGCATTGCATTACATTGCATTGCATTGCGTTGTATTGCATTGTCGTGCATTGCATCGCATTGCATTGCATTGCATTGCATTGCATTACGTTGTGTTGTGTTGTGTTGCATTGCATTGAATTGTGTTGCATTGCATTGCATTGCATTGCGTTGTGTTGCGTTGCATTGCATTGCATTGCATTGTGTTGCATTGCATTGTATTGCATTGCATTGCATTGTATTGTATTGCATTGCATTGCATTGTGTTGTGTTGTGTTGTGTTAAGGTGTGTTGTTTTGCATTGCGCTGTCCTCCTACGTGCTGTGTTGCATTTTAATTGTATTGTTGTTTATGCATTTAAGTGTGTCCTGCAGCGATTGTGTTGTATTGCAATGTGTTGCATTGTAGTGTGTTGTTCTGTGTTCTTTTGTTCTGTACTGTATTGTATTGCTTTGTTTGTATGGTATGGTATGGTATGGTATGGTATGGTATGGTATGGTATGGTATGGTATGGTATGGTATGGTATGGTATGGTATGATATGGTGCAATTTAACGGTCGCAACCTGGACAGACTGTGAGTGGTTTGAGGTGTTCTCCCCGCGCAAAGCACGTTGCCACTGACCGGCGCCACGTAGTTTTGTCAACGTATGTGAAATAATGGCCACCCATCTAAGAGAACTTTACGACAGAACTTTGCCAGGGACAGTCCCCTTGGTGCCAGAGGTTCTTTTACACGCAACAGAAAATTCCCCCTTCTCCCTCTCCAGTTCAGTGCTACTAACTGTATGCCAGTCGCTCCTCGTCACTCATGTAGACCTTTTTTTTATTTATTTATTTATTTTTTTTATTATTAGACTTTGTCTCACTGTTACAGATTGGTTTCACGGTCTAGCTGTCTTGAGAAGTGTATTGTATCAACGGTTTGCAGATCGATTTCCTTCCAATCGATCGTGCAATGATCTGAGGGTACCTGCACAGAGTTTCCTATCGGCAAGGTTGCCAGAATTCTCTCTTGCTTAGCGAAGTGTCAGCGTTTGTAGCAGCGAGCGAGGCTCGATATTGGCGAGAGTTCGCTATGAAACTGTCCTGGAGCTAATCTGAAATAAATGTTTGCGAATGTTGTTAGCAAACCGCCGAGAGAAACGTGGACAAACGAGTCACACAAGACAAAACACGCCGCGTTTCGACCTCTTAAGTCTTCTTCAGGCAAGACACAAACAAACAGGACAATGACAATGAAAATGAGTGTGAGGGATGCGTGAAAAAATTCATTTTCATCGTCCTGTTTGTTTGAGTCTTGTATGAAGAAGACCTAAGAGGTCGAAACGCGTCGTGTTTTGTCTTGTGGCTCGTTTTATCCACGTTTCTCTTCGCGGTTCGCTAACATTTATTGAAGATTTGTTTAGATTTCCGCCTGCAGTCGTCTCACTTTGCAACTAGATCTTTCCTGTAGCTCAGTCTGGCATACGAGGCAAAATGTCCGACGCTTGTAACGTCCTGTAACTGGCGCACGATAAACAGTAATGTTCTCTGATCGGTACATAAAACCAGCAAAACGCCTACCTGCCAACAATTAGAAGAGCTGGAAGGAGTAGCCATGTTGCCATTATTTTGAATTTGTATCTTGCTTCCGTTTCTTTACTCTGCTCGCCTCATGTGTCCCTCACCGCAAGAATAAGCCAGCCACCTCACGAATTTTCGCGTCGATTATACTCGTGTATGCTATGTTCTTACTAAAGATGGTAGTGTGTGTGTGTGTGTGGGGGGGGGGGGGGGGCATTCAGGAAAAGACAGGTCCTGCCGTGGAGGAAGGAGGAGGGGGGAGGGGGGAGGGGGGAGGAGGGGGGCGGGGGGGGGGGGGGGTGATAGCCTCTTTGCTGCCAATGAACAAAAAGTATTATCCCCAGAGCCTGGGAATAACAATGGCTGAATGAAGCTGCCCTGACATAACCCTGGTGGTTTGTTGCGGTATTCTACAGCAGTGTTCCACTGAATAAAACCCCATTTCAGAGGAATCCAAGCGGTCATTCTGAACGTACAAGGGGCGACAACAATGACCTCACTTTGCGGTGGGCGGCACAATGGGGCCACCCAATCTAGGCAGAAACAGACCTGTGTAGAAACAGATCTGTGCAGAAACAGAAACAGACCTGTGTAGAAACAGATCTGTGCAGAAACAGACCTGTACAGACAGAAACAGACCCGTGCAGAAACAGACCTGTGCAGAAACAGACCCGTGCAGAAACAGACCTGTGCAGAAACAGATCTGTGCAGAAACAGAAACGGACCTGTGCAGAAACAGACCTGTGCAAAAACAGAAACAGACCTGTGCAGAAACAGACCTGTGCAGAAACAGACCTGTGCAGAAACAGACCTGTGCAGAAACAGAAACAGACCTGTGCAGAAACAGAAACAGACCTGTGCAGAAACAGACCTGTGCAGAAACAGACCTGTGCAGAAACAGAAACAGACCTGTGCAGCAACAGACCTGTGCAGAAACAGACCTGTGTAGAAACAGACCTGTGCAGAAACAGACCTGTGCAGAAACAGACCTGTGCAGAAACAGAAACAGACCTGTGCAGAAACAGACCTGTGCAGAAACAGACCTGTGTAGAAACAGAGTGTGCAGAAACAGACCTGTGCAGAAACACACCAGTGCAGAAACAGAAACAGATCTGTGCAGAAACAGACCTGTGCAGAAACAGACATGTGTAAAACAGACCTGTGCAGAAACAGACCTGTGCAGAAACAGAAACAGACCTGTGCAGAAACAGACCTGTGCAGAAACAGACCTGTGCAGAAACAGAAACAGACCTGTGCAGAAACAGACCTGTGTAGAAGCAGACCTGTGCAGAAACAGACCTGTGCAGAAACAGACCTGTGCAGAAACAGATTTGTGCAGAAACAGACCTGTGCAGAAACAGACCCGTGCAGAAACAGATCTGTGCAGAAACAGACCTGTGCAGAAACAGAAACAGACCTGTGCAGAAACAGATCTGCATACCGCCGATACAATTCACATCTCAAGCTTTTATTTTCAATCGATCACTCGAGGTGTTGTCTGCCGTACCTGTCCTAACAACAACAACAACAACAACAACAACAACAACAACAACAACAACACCGGAATGGTGTGTCACTAGGGTAACCATCCGAACTGGTCAGCCAGGTTTGTACAAGGTTGACAATTAAATGTTGAGACTTACCAGTCGGCGTCCTGCAGCTATTAGATGCGCAGAATTCCGGCTGGGAGGTCGTGGGTTTGAG
Organism: Conus ventricosus; assembly: GCA_018398815.1. NCBI lineage: Eukaryota > Metazoa > Mollusca > Gastropoda > Neogastropoda > Conidae > Conus > Conus ventricosus. Next base: position 7,427 of record JAFLJL010002987.1, read on the forward strand.
TCCCATCTGAGTCATTGATATGTGGGATTTTATTCTCCGACTGGTTTCTAACCCAGGGTTGATTTTGAATAGGT
>JAFLJL010002988.1:2500-27237 GCA_018398815.1 Conus ventricosus
ATACTGAAAGCAGAATTTGTCTGGGGCCATGCATGTAACCGTTTCATCACGGTGACAGAAGGCACCATCCTCTTTTCCTTTTATTTACAGTTTGTGTCTTTTTATCTCAGTTTAGACATCATTAATCATGATATGACCCCCGTGGTTGGCTTGGCTGTCACCAACATGAAATGAAATATGTTCTATCTTATCAACTATACTGCAGTCATCTGTGTTTGTTTTCCTTGGCTATGTATTCGGCGTGCGAGTCGAAGCAAGAGGGTATATTATAACTTTGCCTATTTCAAAATACGTACTGTTATTCAAATGCGTGACATTCAAAAAAAAAAGTCTTAATTTCACCTATTTGAAAAGAAAAAACTGTTGTTCGGTTTTTGCTTAGACCTCTGGTTTGTGTCTTCGTTAATGATAAAACACATTCGTATCCACCTACCTCTCCCCCTTTTTCTTCGTTCGTTTCATTTTTGTTAATTCGAATTTGATTCTCTTTTGTCTTGCGAAAATGAAAATTTTGCAAAATATGCACAGTGTTTCTTTCATCTTAATTACTGAAAGACATTTCTGCTTTTCTCAAAATTTACCAAGCCCCTGGCAATTGAGAGAACTTTTGTGCTTCATACCTGTGACTTTTGTCTTTTTCCTGTGACTTTGTCTTTCTCCTGTGACTTTTGTCTTTCTCCTGTGACTTTTGTCTTTTACTGTGACTTTTGTCTTTTTTCCCATAGCAATGCAAGAATGTGCTTGACCAATATTCGTGCGTGTCTTCCGTTTGTTAGACAGCTGTTACTGGAGCGGTCAGATAAGAAACCAGTCTGATTGGGAGTGCTTGACATTCACTGAACCCAAGATGACACCTCACCTTATTGTTGCCATGCTAAACGCTTCTCTTCAAAGCATGAACAACGACATGACAACCCAGGACAGTCAACCGCAAATAGACATTCACAATGTGTCCTTTCCGGACGGATGCATTGAAATGCAATCGAAAGAAATGGAATTTTTGCCGTGGAACAATTCTGAAAAACATCGTCAACGAAAAAAGTAGAAAGATACACACGGAGAGTCAGAGTCGGTGTGCTGCAAATTCTGTTTCTCATTGGCGGGCCTGGTAACGTCATCAACATGGCGGTGTTCTCCAAACAAGGTCTCAAGGATCGAGTGAATCTGCTCCTGTTCTCACTGTCCTTGGCTGACGCCGTGTATCTGTTCACAGCCTTCGCGCTCTACACGAAGAACTCTATGTGACACTGAGCGAGGAAATAAGTCTGGTCCTGTTCTCATGTTCGCGATGAACAATCGTTCTGGTTGGTCTGCTGGCCATGTGTTTTGTGTCTTTCACGCTGTCCGCCGTCATCGCCTGTGAGAGGTGTTACTGTGTCCTCAGACCTCTCAAGTACCAGACTCTGATGCGCACCAAGACAATGGCTTTCATCATTGTTGTTGTGTATGTTGTTGTCATTGCGCTCTTCTCATTATCCACATTCAGATACTACTTTGTGTGTGCGTATGATCAAAAAACTGCTGCATTTTCCAATGCGTTGATTTATAGCGAATTTTATTTACGCCACCATGATATCATTGACTATGTGGATATCATATTCTTCGGGTCAGGGCTGCCCGCTGCAGTGGTGATTCTGGTAATAACAGCAACTGTGGTCACTGCATCCAGACTTCGACAGGCTGTGGCATGGCGCACAGCAAAGTCTTCGTCATTGTCTCCAAAGGAGGTGGCACTGACTAAAATGCTGATCGGTACTTCTGTACTGCTCATCATCTGTGTTTCTCCTGCTGTTATTTTTCGCATTGCTCGTCTGTTCCTGCCGGAAATGAACACTGGACGACGCAAGCAGAACTTTTATTTGACCTGTCTGTGGATCTCTCATATATTCATTTACATTAATTCCAGTTTGAATATATTGTGTATTACGTGATGAGTTCGCGATACAGAAAAAACGTTCCGGGCTATATTTCACAGGAAACAGGCAGAACGATAAAGTAAAAATGACATAAAACAGATTGTTAGTTCCTGCCATTTATGCCTTTTTTCAGAAGCAGCCGCACAGAACGCTGCAAAACTCGAATAAGCAAGGCACTTTATATCACTGTCTGCACACAGATAAACCACAGGTGCTTCTTTGACATCGTGGTGATTTCTAGGTGGTGAACCTGCAGAACACGGCGCGTCAACAGTGAACATGCATAGAGGATGTGTATGTGTGTGTGTGTGTGTGTGTGTGTGTGTGTGTGTGTGTGTGTGTGTGTGTGTGTGTGTGTGTGTGTGTGTGTGTGTGTGTGTGTGTGTGTGTGTGTGTGTGTTTTAGAGAGAGAGAGAGAGAGAGAGAGAGAGAGAGAGAGGAGAGAGAGAGAGAGAGAGGAGAGAGTAGAGAGAGAGGAGAGAGAGAGAGAGTTTCCTCGATTCATTTAACAATGACATGAAGACCGTAGAATACTCGTCAGCCACGAAACAGAGAGGCAAGAAATTGACAAACGACAGTGAGATTACAGATTGAATGTCAATACTTCCAGACTGGTATGCACCCACCGCAGGTTTCTAAGGTTCTTGTCTTCTCAAATAGAAAGACTTCACGGTTACATATTCTGACGGCATCGCAGATGTCCCTCAAGTCGTTTCATGCTAGACAAAAAAAATACACAGTGCAGCCTTTTTCAAGCGTCAGAAACTAAAATAAATCTTCCTGGTATCATCGTCACCCTGATAAATCACCATTTGCCCCTTCTTTATGTGTGTGTGTGTGTGTGTGTGTGTGTGTGTGTGTGTTGTGTGTGATGTGTGTGTGTGTGTGTGTGTGTGTGTGTGTGTGTGTGTGTGTGTGTGTGTGTGTGTGTGTGTGTGTGTGTGTGTGTGTGTGTGTGTGTGTGGTGTGACAGTGTGATTGGGTGGAGGGGAGGTAGGTGTGGCAGTGTACGTGCGTAAGGGCTGCCATGGGGATGTCTGGGCTCCTTCAGCGCAAATGCTTTAATACCCCCCCCTCCCTCTCTCTCTCTCTCTCTCTCTCTCTCTCTCTCTCTCTCTCTCTCTCTCTCTCTCTCTTTCTCAAAAACGTTAGTTATAGCTATAATTGCCAAAAGCTTGTCAAGTCTGTATTGTTGATTGACATCTTCTGGCTTCGTTCCAATCTGATAACTGGAGCATACCACACCTGTCTGCCATGGTGACAGTAACGATACCTCAGCATGTCCACACGTGATGTTGTGGATGACTGTAGTATTCCTAGGACTGTGGAAGACACCATCATACTGTAACTGGGCTGACCATGAGCTTCTTTCAGAGGATGTTTCCCTTTGCATGCAGCGAGGCTCCTTGGACTATGTCGAAAACTCTAGTCACAAATTAACGGCGTTGTTCTTCCTGTATACAGGTTAGTGGAGTTTAGTTTTTAGTCCACACCATTCCTGACGTACTGAGGATGAAAAAAAATGGAACCGGATACCGCACCGCGGCGAAGTGGATAGCGTCCCAGACTCCCAGCTAAGAGGTCGTGGGTTCAATTCCCATCAAACCGTTTATTTGTGGGACTTTTCTGACCTGACGGCTCTTACCCTGAGCTGAGTTTGCTTTGGGGTCAGTTAGAAAGACAGAGAGACTGGGACCCCACAAAAGAGTTTCATCCACTGAATGAATGCGTCTCTGAGAGTGTTACTTAAATATCCTGACAAACAGTGCGGGTGTCTGTATATCTCGGGCCTGGTTGATGACGTGATATATAATGAAAGTAAACGTAGGTACAGCCTTGTCATGCAGCCTCAGACCAGACCGGAATTCCGTAGCCTCGTACTTCATCATTCTTATTCTCACTGATCAGTATGAAAATAAGTTTCAAATTCTTTGGCCCTTCATGCCCTGCTGTTATGGTGACATCAGTCTTGATTGCCTCTCCGCGTTGATGATGTTGGTTTGGTTCTGTCGGGATCCCCGCTGACGGCCAGTTGATGGATCCCCGCTGACGGCCAATTGATGGATCCCGCTGACGGCCAATTGTTGGATCCCCGCTGACGGCCAGTTGATGGATCCCCGGTGACGGCCAGTTGATGGATCCCCGCTGACGGCCAATTGATGGATCCCAGTGACGGCCAATTGATGGATCCCCGCTGACGGCCAATTGTTGGATCCCCGCTGACGGCCAATTGATGGATCCCCGCTGACGGCCAATTGATGGATCCCCGGTGACGGCTAGTTGATGGATCCCCGCTGACGGCCAGTTGATTAGGACTGTCGTTGGACGGACGTCATACGCCCTACGGGGTGCGCGTTCATTCAAGTCGCTCCCCGTCTAAGCGGTTATCGTCGTCAGCAAGGGACGTAGTAGATGGTGTCCTACATATGTTGAATCATGACAGGTACCACCGAACACCACCGAACCGACTCAGTCGCAGTGCAGCGTCTCTTCCGGTGGGTTGCCTCATAACAACTTGACATTGCCTGTTCCTGTGGATTGCCGGTGCCGGGGCTATGGCGGTACGGGCCGGACAGTGGCTGTGGAAGAGAGGTCGGAATGAGCAGAGTGGGTGCAATGCTATGGAGGCAGCACAGAAGATGGGGCAGCACAAGAAGATGGACATTCAGCAATCCGCCTGATGCTGTGTTTTGTTTTTTTTCCAAGAAAGCTTGGCAAGATGATGGTTGAGTAGACGTAGCTACTAGCCTCGATGTGTTCCAGAATGATCGCCATCATGCCAAACAAGTGGTGGCACTGCTATGCGCTTTCTGTGCTGAATGGTGTGTCCAAGAGACCTCCACTCTCTGCAGAGAGACAGAGCAGGCCACCAAACTACCCTTCCATCGCTCCCACTTCTGTGGCCAAGTCTTGGTGGGTCCCGCTGCACAGTTGCTGTCACCCCTGCTACGCACTGCCTGAGCACTTGTCCTGGCTACATGAGCTGCGCATTTTGCAGGATGGGACAGGGACTACTGCCATGTCTTATTCGGACTGGTTACACTTCTATCATTAAAAGAGATACAATGGTTTGTATTGTATTGGTGCTATCAGAGTCTAGCAAACTGAGTCTGATTGTTGGAACAGACAGCCAGAGAGCGACAGAGAGAGAGAGAGAGAGAGGAGAGGGGTGGGCAGACTCACACACACACACACACACACACACACACACACACACACACACACACACACACACACACACACACACACACACACACACGGGCAGACAGACAGAGAGACAGAGAGAGAGAGACAGAAAGTGACGGAGACGTGACAGAAAAAAAATTGTGTGTGTGTGTGTGTGTGTGTGTGTGTGTGTGTGTGTGTGTGTGTGTGTGTGTGTGTGTGTGTGTGTGTGTGTGGGCGCGCGCGCGCGCGCATGCTTGCGTGCGTGCATGCGTGTGTGTGTGTGTGCATGAGTGCATGAGTGCGTGGTGTGTGTGTGTGTGTGTGTGTGTGAGTGTGTGTGTGTGTGTGTGTGTGGTGGTGTGTGTGTGTGTGTGTGGTGTGTGTGTGTGTTCGTGCGTGCGTGCGTGCGTGCGTGCGTGGTGCGTGCGTGCGTGCGTGCGTGCGTGCGTGCGTGCGTGTCGTGTGTGTGTGTGTGGTGTGTGGTGTGTGGTGTGTGTGTGTGTGTGTGTGTGTGTGTGTGTTCGTGCGTGCGTGCGTGGTGCGTGCGTGCGTGCGTGCGTGCGTGCGTGCGTGCGTGCGTGCGTGCGTGCGTGCGTGCGTGCGTGCGTGCGTTGCGTGCGTGCGTGCGTGGTGCGTGCGTGCGTGCGTGCGTGGCTGCGTGCGTGCGTGCGTGCGTGCGTGCGTGCGTGTGTGTGTGTGTGTGTGTGTGTGTGTGTGTGTGTGTGTGTGTGTGTGTGTGTGTTGTCTATGTGTGTAATTCATGCTACAAGAATGCAATGTATGCTTGATTGTATATGATTACAGAAATCCGTAAAGTCTCGTGATAGAAAGCTGCAATTTGTCTGCTATTATAGTATCATTAGGATGCATACATGGAGAAAAAATTAGATGTGAGTACATGATGAACGATCATAGGTGGAAACGCTAAGAGCCTCAATGATCACCCAATGAGACTTAGTACTTGCAGGGGAGGTCATCAAATATACTTGGGAAATCATGATGAGTTTGAAATGCACTAACTTTAATAAATAAGAATATAGGTTTCTGGATTCTGGATTCGACATTAGAAATATAGTTACAGACGTAGGTATGGGCACAGTCTTGACAACTTACCTAATACACTACATCAAACTGCTTGAGGGGGTCCGTTTTGTCTTTGACATGGGTCAGTTGCTAGCGTAGGGAGTTGGTGGGTTTGTGGAACACTTTGCATCCATGTTGTTGGAAGGTCTGGCTAGACGCTCTGAGACTCCTTTAATGTAAGGGATCCCCACTTTCACACTGTCCGTATCTGTAGAAGAAGGGTAGCGAACTCGAGGTTGTCCCACATCCATGCAGGGTATCCATTAGTGGAAAGGGCAACTCCCTACGCCAACAACTGACCCATGTCAAAGACAAAACAGACCCCTCAAGCAGTGTGGTGTAGTGTACCAGGTAGGTTGTCAAGACTGTGCCCTTACCTACGTTGGCGAGACAGCAAGACCACTCACCACCCGTCTACAGGAACACCAAAACCGATCTACTTCTGCATACACGAACATCTACAAGCCACAGTCCACAGTTTCAGCCCCCAAGAAACCAAGATCTTATCTACAGAACCTTCCTCACAAAAGGAAAGTTGAAGAAGCCATCGAAAATCAAGACCAGACACCCCAGCCTGAACAGAGATCAAGGCTTTGAACTTCCCCCCGGCCCCATCTACAATCAGATCTGACAACCGTTCACCCCACACAACAGTCGTCCCACCAGGCCTTGCTGCCACAACAGCAACAATGAGCTGAAGAAGACAGAGCGACCCTGTTGAAATATTCTCCAAGTAAGTTTTTGATTCTGAGTCTGTAACTACTTTTCTAACACTCACTTTAAGTTTCATCCTATATCTATTGCTTGCCTCCTTAGCTCTGCCAGGCACAGCAGCCAGCTTCAGAGACAGTGTATATGTCAGTCCAGCAGTGGCGTCATACAGCCAGGCATTATCAAACAAACGTGCCTTTCAATCAGCCTCGTCCAACAAAAAAAAACACAGCCAGTTCTGTGAGCACCACTGCCTTCCGGTCCTGCTTGCAGATGAGGGTTGTTTTTTGTTTGTTTGTTTGTTTGTTGTTGTTGTTTTTACTGTGCGTGCCTTGCACTTTTCATCTCATTTTTGATCAATGTAAACGTTTAAACCCTGCTCCACGAGCCTTCATGCTCTGCTTGCTCTGAGTACAGCCTCACTGGCTGAACTGTCAGTAGCTCGGGCGGTAGTCAGCAGCTCAAGCGGTAGTGGCAGCAGAGCTTCAGCATGGGGAGGTGAGATTCATCTCCCTTTGCCTGAGATTCAGCGAACTCACCAACCCCCATCCCCCTCCTCACCCCTTTCAAGAGAAAAAAAAAGAAAAGAAAAAGAAAATAGGAAGAAAAGCCTTCTAGAGAGGATGCCCTCGTAATTAACTTTCATTTGATTTTTCTCAATGAGGCGTCTTACGTGCGGACAAGCTATATATGCTACACCGCAACTGCACACGCAGATGGCTGACCAACATCATATCATGCCTTGTCAACGTCTTGGGCGCAGGCGCATTTGATTTTTTTGGGGGGTTTTTTTTTGGGGGGGGCCCCTTCCATCGCCCCCACTTCTGTGGCCAAGTTTTGGGTGGGTCCGCTGCACAGTTGCTGTCACCCCTGCTACGCACTGCCTGAGCACTTGTCCTGGCTACATGCTGCGCATTTTGCAGGATGGGACAGGGACTACTGCCATGTCTTATTCGACTGGTTACACTTCTATCATTAAAAGAGATACAATGGTTTGTATTGTATTGGTGCTATCAGAGTCTAGCAAACTGAGTCTGATTGTTGGAACAGACAGCAGAGAGCGACAGAGAGAGAGAGAGAGAGAGAGAGGGGTGGCAGACTCACACACACACACACACACACACACACACACAACACACACACACACACACACACACACACAAAACACACACACACACACACGGGCAGACAGACAGAGAGACAGAGAGAGAGAGACAGAAAGTGACGGAGACAGTGACAGAAAAAAAAATTGTGTGTGTGTGTGTGTGTGTGTGTGTGTGTGTGTGTGTGTGTGTGTGTGTGTGTGTGTGTGTGTGTGTGTGTGTGGGCGCGCGCGCGCGCGCATGCTTGCGTGCGTGCATGCGTGTGTGTGTGTGTGCATGAGTGCATGAGTGCGTGTGTGTGTGTGTGTGTGTGTGTGTGTGGTGTGTGTGTGTGTGTGTGTGTGTGTGTGTGTGTGTGTGTGTGTGTGTGTTGTGTTCGTGCGTGCGTGCGTGCGTGCGTGCGTGCGTGGCGTGCGTGCGTGCGTGCGTGCGTGCGTGCGTGCGTGTGTGTGTTGTGTGTGTGTGTGTGTGTGTGTGTGTGTGTGTGTGTGTGTGTGTGTGTGTGTGTTCGTGCGTGCGTGCGTGCGTGCGTGCGTGCGTGCGTGCGTGCGTGCGTGCGTGCGTGCGTGCGTGCGTGCGTGCGTGCGTGCGTGCGTGCGTGCGTGCGTGCGTGCGTGCGTGCGTGCGTGCGTGCGTGCGTGCGTGCGTGCGTGCGTGCGTGCGTGCGTGCGTGTGTGTGTGTTGTGTGTGTGTGTGTGTGTGTGTGGGGTGTGTGTGTGTGTGTTGTCTATGTGTGTAATTCATGCTACAAGAATGCAATGTATGCTTGATTGTATATGATTACAGAAATCCGTAAAGTCTCGTGATAGAAAGCTGCAATTTGTCTGCTATTATAGTATCATTAGGATGCATACATGGAGAAAAAATTAGATGTGAGTACATGATGAACGATCATAGGTGGAAACGCTAAGAGCCTCAATGATCACCCAATGAGACTTAGTACTTGCAGGGAGGTCATCAAATATACTTGGGAAATCATGATGAGTTTGAAATGCACTAACTTTAAATAAATAAGAATATAGGTTTCTGGATTCTGGATTCGACATTAGAAATATAGTTACAGACGTAGGTATGGGCACAGTCTTGACAACTTACCTAATACACTACATCAAACTGCTTGAGGGGTCCGTTTTGTCTTTGACATGGGTCAGTTGCTAGCGTAGGGAGTTGGTGGGTTTGTGGAACACTTTGCATCCATGTTGTTGGAAGGTCCTGGCTAGACGCTCTGAGACTCCTTTAATGTAAGGGATCCCCACTTTCACACTGTCCGTATCTGTAGAAGAAGGGTAGCGAACTCGAGGGTTGTCCCACATCCATGCAGGGTATCCATTAGTGGAAAGGGCAACTCCCTACGCCAACAACTGACCCATGTCAAAGACAAAACAGACCCTCAAGCAGTGTGGTGTAGTGTACCAGGTAGGTTGTCAAGACTGTGCCCTTACCTACGTTGGCGAGACAGCAAGACCACTCACCACCCGTCTACAGGAACACCAAAACCGATCTACTTCTGCCATACACGAACATCTACAAGCCACAGTCCACAGTTTCAGCCCCCAAGAAACCAAGATCTTATCTACAGAACCCTTCCTCACAAAAGGAAAGTTGAAGAAGCCATCGAAATCAAGACCCGACACCCCAGCCTGAACAGAGATCAAGGCTTTGAACTTCCCCCCGGCCCCATCTACAATCAGATCCTGACAACCGTTCACCCCACACAACAGTCGTCCCACCAGGCCTTGCTGCCCCAACAGCAACAATGAGCTGAAGAAGACAGAGCGACCCTGTTGAAATATTCTCCAAGTAAGTTTTGATTCTGAGTCTGTAACTACTTTTCTAACACTCACTTTAAGTTCATCCTATATCTATTGCTTGCCTCCTAGCTCTGCCAGGCACAGCAGCCAGCTTCAGAGACAGTGTATATGTCAGTCCCGCAGTGGCGCTCATACAGCCAGGCATTATCAAACAAACGTGCCTTTCAATCAGCCTCGTCCAACAAAAAAAAAAACACAGCCAGTTCTGTGAGCACCACTGCCTTCCGGTCCTGCTTGCAGATGAGGGTTGTTTTTTGTTTGTTTGTTTGTTTGTTGTTGTTGTTTTTACTGTGCGTGCCTTGCACTTTTCATCTCATTTTTGATCAATGTAAACGTTAAACCCTGCTCCACGAGACCTTCATGCTCTGCTTGCTCTGAGTACAGCCTCACTGGCTGAACTGTCAGTAGCTCGGGCGGTAGTCAGCAGCTCAAGCGGTAGTGGCAGCAGAGCTTCAGCAATGGGGAGGTGAGATTCATCTCCCTTTGCCTGAGATTCAGCGAACTCACCAACCCCCACTCCCCCTCCTCACCCCTTTCAAGAGAAAAAAAAAGAAAAGAAAAAAGAAAATAGGAAGAAAAGCCTTCTGAGAGGATGCCCTCGTAATTAACTTTCATTTGATTTTTCTCAATGAGGCGTCTTACGTGCGGACAAGTCTATATATGCTACACCGCAACTGCCACGCAGATGGCTGACCAACATCATAATCCACTGCCCTTGTCACGTCTTGGGCGCAGGCGCATTTGATTTTTTCGTGTATTGTGTGTATGTTTTCGTAGCAAAGTGGCGCGCGCTCGCGTGTGTGTGTGTGTGTGTGTGTGTGTGTGTGTGTGTATGTGTGTGTGTGTGTGTGTGTGTGTGTGTGTGTGTGTGTGTGTGTGTGTGTTTGTGTTTGTGTGTGTGTGTGTGTGTGTGTGTGTGTGTGTGTGTGTGTGTGTGTGTGTGTTGTGTGTGTGTGTGTGTGTGAGGAGGGAGAGCGATATCTAACACTACACCCCGACACCACAAAAACGACAGCCCGTTTACATGGGCAGGGAGAAGATCACTTAGCGATGGAGGCCCCAACGACAGAACTCACTTCTGCATCGGAGTCGATCTGCATCGGAGTCGACGCTCTAATAGAATGAGCTATCCGGCCCCCTGAAAACCTCGTTCAGCTCATATTTGACATGAGTCTCTCTCTCTCTCTCTCTCTCTCTCTCTCTCTCTCTCTCTCTCTCTCTCTCTCTCTCTCTCTCTCTCTCTCTCTCTCTCTCTCAATCAATCAATTCTTTTGAAAGCCAAGGCATTGAATCAATATGGGTTGAAGTTAATTTTAAGAATAGCAAACCAATTTTTAGTGGCTTTATATAAAGAAACCCCTTAGAACACATTGACTGGTACGATAAATTCAGGGAAATGATGGAAACTGCTTCATCTAACGGAAATGAAATAATTTTGTTTGGTGATTTTAACATAGATCTCTCGAAAACTAATAAACGATGGAATGCAACATACGATAATTTAGGCCTTTTTACAGCTAATTGATATCTCAACACGACTTATCCCAACATCCGAGACACTGATTGATCATGTTTATGCCAGCACCAAAAAAAAATGTTATAGAAATATGCTGTCCATACTGTGGCTGTCGTGATCACTCGCCTGTACGTATAACTTGGCTTAAACGAGGCATTGAAATTCCCAGACCTGGACACAAAGTCATTACGTATAGATCGTTTGCAAAATTTGATAAGAACTCCTTTCAATGTGATTTAGCTCAATCATCATTATCTCAAGTTAATTAGTTCACTGATCCTGATCAAGTTTCGAGTTTTGGCATAAACCTTTCATAGATATTTGTAATAAAGCTGCACCATTTAAAACTAAGAGGGTCAAATTGTGCCCTAAACAACCTTGGTTAACGGATGAAATTCGCTCACTCTTTCTCTAACTCCCCCTTTTCCCTCTCCCTCTCTCCCCTTCCCCCCTCTCTCTCAGTGAGTCTCCCCCCCCCCCCCTTTTTCATCTGTCCCTTCCCCATCCTAGCTCCACTCTGTCAAAGGGAAAAAAAGAAACGTGGACACAAGCTAAGTTAGGGCATCAGAAGATAGAAGGTAGATTATATTGGATTTAAACCGTGAAGCGGCAGGAGCATGTGATGCTACTCCACTCCTAATCTTTCTCTCCCAAAGCTCAGATTATTTTTTATAGAATGAACGAGGACCTCCCAATAGAAATGTACATATGCCATAACAGTTACTGTACCGTAAGTATCCAATTTACCCTTTTTTCTGTATAGCAAAACAACAGTTGCAATGCCACTGCTTTTACCACAACAACCACAACTGCTACTTCTACCAAAATCACCAACAACAACAAAACATGTATGAATAAATAAATGAAAAAAAGACATTGGCGGCAACATAAAAAACAACAGAGAAAAAAAATCATTATCATTTCCGTTGTCCCCATCACCACCATATACTAAGTGAAACTGTAAGGCATACAGAGGTAACAGATACAGAAATAGTTTTTGAGAGATACGTGCACAGACATCAAAAACTGACAAGAACTCTTATCAGTCAATTCCGTAATGCCAAGGATACGTCACAGTACTCAGACAATAATATCCCTCCATCCGATATATATTCTGGACTAGGACAGTAGAAAGAAACTCATGGAGAGCGTGGCAGCAGAGAGTCCTCAGAAGAGAAGCCCCCTTCAAGCAAGTGTTTCGGCCCTTATCTCCTGACACTCTAGGGGGGTTGGGCCACACCCGGTTCATAACTCCGGATGTCCCTCTGCTGCCTCTTTTTTCCCATCTTGGGACGAGCCATGGCTGGGATTCGAACCCATGACCCTCTGGACATGCTCATTTTCCACTTAATGACTCGCGCTTTAACCACTGAACCACAGGGACACCTGATATTTGTAGGGAAATTAAGCCTTATGAAGTTCACTTTTGTTCCTCCTTGACCAGATCCAGCTTGAACACCTCTCTGCCGCTTCTGCCATTGCTTTCAGGGCTCTGGTTTTTTCCTTCCCTGCAACTGAGAGCTGTTTCATGAGGCTGTATGTAGACGTTCCTACAAACCCTCTAACTCCAGTTTCTGCAGTGAGGACGTTGACCTGATAGCCTTCTCTCCTCAGGCTGTTTGCCAGATCAGCATACTTTTCAGTCTTGTTGATTTGAGCTGCCTCCATTCTGTTTTCATATGGCACCGTGAGCTCGATCATGATCAGCTGCTTGGTTGACTTAGAGTGGACTACTATGTCTGGTCTCATGCCACTCCTGCTGATGATCCCTGGGTGACTCTTCCATTCTGGGAGGTCTGCAGTGCACTCCCAGTCATCTGCCCCATCCAGCAGACTCTGCCTGCATGTTTCGAGTGGCACTGTTGTTCTTGGCCATGATTTGCTGCCTCCTGCCATGAAGAATGTTGCGGGTGCTTTTGGAGTCCTGAATTTCCCTTTTGTGGTGTTGGTACTAGCCCAGACTACTTGTACAATCTCTTTGAGCACTTGGTTGTGCCTCCATGTGTACCTTCCTTGAGCCAGGGCTACTTTACATGAGCTTAGGACATGCTCTACTGTTTGTTTTTCATGGTAGAGGGGGCATGCAGGATCGTCTGTTTTCCCCACTTCACCAGGTTTGCATTTGAGGGCAGAAGGTCATATGCAGATCTGAGAAAGAAGCTGATCCTGAAAAGGGGCCATGTGCCAAAGTCATTCCAAGTGAGACTTCTTTGGAGTGCATTCCCCACGTTGTCCATTGCCCTTGCTGGCTCTGCTGGACTGCTTTTTGGAGTCTTTTTTGGTCTACTTCTTTTCTCATCTCCTGAATCATCATGTCTCTTTGGCTTTTCCTTTGGCCTTTGACCACCATTCAGTTTTGGTCACCCCCAGCCCTTTGGGCTTTTGGGTCTGTGTGTGTCCTGTTATTTCTCTGATCTTGAGACTTTCTTTTGCAGAATCCATCGCCTCTTGACCTTTCATTTTCAGCCTGTCTTCAGCTGGGGCTTGATTGCTTCTACCACCTTGTCTCCTGAGTCCTCCAGCATGCTTTGAAGTCTGATCTTCCTGCTTTGTATTCCTCCAGGATGGATTTCAGTGGTAGTTTCAGCTTTGCTTGGCGACATCGACAGTACAGCGCAATGTCAGTCAGACAGGGGGGACCCAAAGCCCCCTTTCCTTGTGAACTTGTGATTTTGGCTTCCATTGCCTCCAACTATGCTGGTGCAGATGTCGTAATCATCCCGAGGCCACAGAAGCTTGGTATCAGCATGAACTGCAGACACCAGACTTTGTATTTGCCAGGGAGCCCACACTGGTCAAAGGTCTCCAAGCCTTCTTCCGCCATCTTTTGGTTTTTTTTTGCTCTTTGTGTGTCTTTCAGCGTATCATCATACCAACTCCAAGGCTCTTGACTGGTTCTTCTGTGACTGTTGGAATGGCCTGGTTGGCAACACTGAAGACCACAGATTCGGGCCCCTTTTCCTTCCTCAGTGAGAGACTCCGTGATTTCTTTGGCTTGACTTCATTCTGGATGAAAGGGAACTATGCCGTCCAGCCTCTCCCAGCACATTGACGTGTCTCGTCTTCTCTGGATGAAATCCTGTAGTGTCATCCATGAAGGCCTTGAGAGGAGGAATCTTTATCCATTGCCAAGGTCTGTTTGTCTCGCGTTGTTTGTTGTGCTTTCAAGTGAGTTTCCATTGTCAGCACGAACAGTAATTGGGGGAAAATTGCACAGCCCATTGCAATGCCCACTTCCAAGTTGATCCATCTGTTGTGTACTCCTTGGTAAGAACCGCATTTAGAAGCCATTGAGCATGAGTACTTCTTTAGCATGTCGCGGATGTTCTTTGGCACATGGTACATCTCAAGAGCCAACTGTATCATCTCATGGGGCACAGATCCATGTGCGTTTGCCAGATCAAGCCACACTACGTCCAGGTCTCTCTTTTCTGTTTTTGCTTTTTGGATTGCATCCCAGATCATTGTGGCGTGTTCTACACAGCCAGCCACGCCTGGGATGCCACCTTTCTGGACTGACACATCCAAGTACTTGTTTTCCATCAGGTACTTGGTCAGCCTTGCTGCCATGACAGAGAAGATTTTCCCTTCGACGTTCAGTAGTGATATTGGCCTGAACTGGCTGATGTCACTTGAGTTTTGCTCTTTGGGGATGTACACACCATCTGCCATCATCCACTGGCCGCTGATCGTCTGGTTTCTCCAAGCCGATCGCAGCAGCCTGTGGAGCCACTCCAGCACCTTGGGACATTTCTTGTAAAGCTGGTAAGGTATTCCGTTTGGCCCTGGTGATGATTTGGCTCTGGCTTTGTCGACCACCTTCTTGATTTCCGCCAACGTTGGAGGCTTGCCATTGAACTGTTCCTCAGGGTTGGTTGGCCACACCAGACCTTGAATGTCGAGTAGTGCTTTGCTCTGTGAGTCAGAGTATGTTTTCCTCAGATGCTGCTCAAGAACTCCTTTGTCCACACTTAGGGTCCCAGATTTTGGCTGCTCAAACAGTGTTCTGGCAAACTGGAAGGGGTCTCTGAAGAAGCGCTCTTCTTTTTGCTCTTCCTCTTCCTTGCAGATTTCGCTTTGCTGAGGGCGCTGTGTTTTTCTTTCAGGTCTTTCCAGAGTTTTTCCAAGCCTTGTTTTTCATCTGGCAGTGCGGTCTTCATTTGCATCTTGAGGTTGTTCATTTGGACCCTGATCTTGTCCATCTTTTCTTGGCGTCTGGATTTCTTTGGAGGTGTTTTCTCTTTGGGTAGTTTTACTCCATAGGCGTCTCTACATGTGGCATACACAATGTCCCCATATGTGGCTAGTTTGTGTTCCAGGGTGCTTTTCCCTATCAGTACATCGAGTCTTTGGACGATTTTTGCATCCAGTTTCTGCCAATCTTCAGTTTCGTTTGCTCGTGGCAGGTTGAGTTTCAGGCGCCTGGCATCGAGGGCCTGTGCAAATTCCTCATCCGAACCAACAGCGTGGATGTCCTTGGCACTGTGGTTTAAATCCTGGCCTTGGTCTTCCGACGTCTTATCTGCTGATGCAGTGCGCTGCTGCTCATTCGGATGAGTCTTCACACATCCCATCTTTGTTCTGTGGATCTTCATGCCACGGGTGGTAGCGAAACGCTTTCCACAGACACATGGATATTCCATTTGGTCCATGTTCATAGTCCGTTTGGGATTTGCAGTCGTGATTGGTTGAGCACCGATGGATTCATCATTCTCTCCCCTTTCGGTGAATCCTGGGAGCGTCTTTTCCTTTTATTCTTAGTAGCCACATGTTTTAAGGCAAAGTGGGGAGCCAGCCCACAGAGCCCTTGGTTCTGGTCTTTCCCAGTGTCCTCCGGTCTTTCCCGGACGTCCTCCGGCCTATTCCCGGAAGTCAATGGTTTACCCATGCATCAGTAGAAAGAAACTCGTGGAGAGCGTGGCAGCAGAGAGTCCTCAGAAGAGAAGCCCCCTTCAAGCAAGTGTTTCGGCCCTTATCTCCTGACACTCTAGGGGGGTTGGGCCACACCCGGTTCATAACTCCGGATGTCCCTGTGCTGCCCCTTTTTTTCCCATCTTGGGACGAGCCATGGCTGGGATTCGAACCCATGACCCTCTGGACATGCTCATTTTCCACTTAATGACTCGCGCTTTAACCACTGAGCCACAGGGACACCTGATATTTGTAGGGAAATTAAGCCTTATGAAGTTCACTTTTGTTCCTCCTTGACCAGGACACTTTATACGGGGAGCTACCGTGGACGGGGAAGAGAGTGGCCTGCCACACCGGTACGGACTCACGCTGCCTATGGGACGTGTCGCAGTGATACAATTTCCCGTAAACTGTTTCTTGTCTTTTTTTTTCTTTTTGGTGTGTGTGTTTGTTTATTTTGTTTGTTGTCCCGTAAAAATCCGTTGATGTCCACAAGCTTTTCCCATGAAATAATGGCGGATTATATTATTTTGCTGGAAATATTTTTCACGTTTTACAGCATGTGAGAGAGAGAGAGAGAGAGAGAGAGAGAGAGAGAGAGAGAGAGATGCAACTATGTTCAGTTTTTAAGCGACAAAGGCCGTAAAACCATTTTATACTGGTGTTGCAGCAACATTACGTGTCGTAAAACACTACGCCAATATAATTTTTCATGAAATTTAGTCATACGACCACGTTTGTTAGAATGTTGACACCACATTCGATATCCTACTGGCACGGAAACTGTTGTTGCATAATGCTGACAACATTTCCTATGTGACTTACGTATTGTTGCTGTATCTCTTTTCGAATATCATTCGCAAGGTTACATCAGAATAGAGGAAGACGAGGTGGTGTGTGTGTGTGTGTGTGTGTGCGTATATATATATATATATATATATATATATATATATATAATATAAATATATAATTTAAAATAGGTTTAAAATAGAGCGTAAAATCACCCTACAAACTTGTTTCGAGCAAGTGCTCTCCTCAGGGTATGTATAATCTGGGCACGCCACCAGTGTTATATAGATTAGTGTGTGGGCGTGTGAGCTCTGCGCGTGTGGCACGTGGCCTGTAGATTTTTTCTTTTGGGGGCGCGTTCAGGGGGACGTGCCATTTGTGCCTGCAATTATTAATCATTTCTACTTTAGAGTTCAGGGATTCTAGATGGGGTTTACATAATATCAGCCACTTTTCTGTAGTACATAAGTTGCATTTTTTAGAAATGTTGTTGTATGGTGCTGCTCTTTTTATAATTTTCCATGATATGTTGTAATCTATTTTCTTATGTTTAAGCTTCCAAATATATTTACTTAGTTCTGTTTGATTTTTATATTTTTCATTTTTGAAGGACTGTATATGGTTTGCATATCTGGTTTTAAAATGGTTTGCCGTGATCCCTATGTATGTTTCTTTATCACTGTCTGTTGTTACCGTAGCTTGGTACACAATGTTGCTGTAGAGACATTTGTTATTCAGAGGGCACTGGTCTTTTTGTGCAATTACAAGATATCCTTTCGTCACCCTCTTTGGTTGTATTGTTTTTGGTTTTGTTGGAAGAATCAATTATGTTTTTAAGGTTGGGCATACACGAGTACGATAGCTTGACGGTGTTTTCATTGAATATTTTAGATAGTACATGTTCTTTTGGGAATGATGTTTTAAGGATTCTGAGGAATTCTTTTCCTACGTTGGTTTTTATTCTTCCATCATATGGAGGGTTATACCATATAATTTTTCTTTTCCTGTTTTTCTTATTGCGGTTCATGTTGTTATCTGGGTTATATTGTAATTTGTAGTTGTAGCCACTTTTATTCAGCGCCTCTTGGTATTCGGCTGCTGCACTGTTAAATTCTTTCTCATTGCATGACAGTTTAGATAATCTTTTGTTTATGCCATTAGGTATGGTTTTTAAAACAGAGGGTGGATGGTTACTTTTGATGTCTACGTAGACAGGTGTGTCATTGGGTTTTTTGTATGGTTTGTATGTGTGGTTTTTCTTTTTGAATCCAGATGCTAAAAAGGGAAATAAAAAACTTATGGTTTTAAGTCATGGAGATCGCCACCTGTAATAGAGGAAATGAAACCTTTTGAAGAAAGTATGAAAAAACTAATAGCTAATATTGAATTCAGAAAATCACACAATAACTTCCAAACAACATTGAATAACAACATAAAACAAATCCAAAATGACAAAAAAATGTTTATAAAGGCTGACAAGACAAGCAATTTCTATAAAATGGAACCTAATGAGTACTCTCAACTCCTCAACAAAAATATTCAGAAAAATTATTTAAAAAAGCTGATAAGACTACACATGACAACATCTGCAAAAAAGAAAGAAAACTTGTGCACCAGATGGTTTTAGGTGATAGGATAGAAGCAACAGCAATAAAAGAAGCTTTTATAACCCTCAAAGATCACAAACCTAACTTTCACAACAACCCTACTTGTAGACTAATAAACCCATCAAAATCTGAATTAGGCAAAAATTTTTTTTTTTTTAATCCTGGAAAAAGCAATAGAGGGATAAAAAACAACACTGAATACAATCTCTGGAAAAAGAGTTATGAAGTTATCCAATGGTTTAAGGAATTGAACAAACAGAAAAATACAGTGTTCATTACTTTTGACATAGTGGATTTCTATCCTTCTATCGATGAGGAATTACTCACTAAAGCACTAAGATTCGCCAACAAATATACAAATATAACAGATTCTGAGATTGAAATCATTCTCCACACTAAGAAAACTCTTCTCTATAGCAACAATGAAACTTGGATTTAAAAAAAACAGCAGAAATTCCACGTTCGATGTCACGATGGGATCTTATGATGGAGTTGAAACTTGTGAATTAGTTGGACTTTTCATGTTGTCTCATATACAGAAAGTACTTGGTAAACAGGTTGGCCTATACAGAGATGACGGCCTCGCCGAATTAAACAATAAACCAAAAATCATTGAAAACAAGAAAAAAGAACTTTGTAAAATCTTTCAAAGCTACAACCTAAAAATCACAGTAGAAGCCAACAAAATATAGTAAATTATTTAGACATAACATTAGACCTTAAGGACCACACATACAAACCATACAAAAAACCCAATGACACACCTGTCTACGTAGACATCAAAAGTAACCATCCACCCTCTGTTTTAAAAACCATACCTAATGGCATAAACAAAAGATTATCTAAACTGTCATGCAATGAGAAAGAATTTAACAGTGCAGCAGCCGAATACCAAGAGGCGCTGAATAAAAGTGGCTACAACTACAAATTACAATATAACCCAGATAATAACATGAACAGCAATACGAAAAACAGGAAAAGAAAAATTATATGGTATAACCCTCCATATGATGGAAGAATAAAAACCAACGTAGGAAAAGAATTCCTCAGAATCCTTAAAACATCATTCCCAAAAGAACATGTACTATCTAAAATATTCAATAAAAACACCGTCAAGCTATCGTACTCGTGTATGCCCAATCTTAAAACATAATTGATTCTTCCAACAAAACCAAAAACAATACAACCAAAGAGGGTGACGAAAGGATATCTTGTAATTGCATACCAAGCTACGGTAACAACAGACAGTGATAAAGAAACATACATAGGGATCACGGCAAACCATTTTAAAACCAGATATGCAAACCATAAACAGTCCTTCAAAAATGAAAAATATAAAAACCAAACAGAACTAAGTAAATATATTTGGAAGCTTAAACATAAGAAAATAGATTACAACATATCATGGAAACTTATAAAAAAGAGCAGCACCATACAACAACATTTCTAAAAAATGCAACTTATGTACTACAGAAAAGTGGCTGATATTATGTAAACCCCATCTAGCATCCCTGAACTCTAAAGTAGAAATGATTAATAATTGCAGGCACAAATGGAAATCTTTGTCAATGCACCATTCCCTGGCGACGTGCACGCGCCTCAAAAAGAAAAAAATCTACAGGCCACGTGCCACAAGCGCAGAGCTCACACGCCCACACACTAATCTATATAACACTGGTGGCGTGCCCAGATTATACATACCCTGAGGAGAGCACTTGCTCGAAACAAGTTTGTAGGGTGATTTTACGCTTCACTTTAAACCCTATTTTAAACTGCTATGTCGCTCCCTATTTGGTTGAGCATTTTAGACTTCTGAGTGGTCTTTTAACTCTAGCTTTATATATATATATATATATATATATATATATATATATATATATATATATATATATACTGAGAGGCAAAGAAAACGGAATTCCATTGTCAACTGACAATTTTATTGAAATGAAACAAACACACATCAAAGCAAATACGTGTGACAAAAGTGCGACCACTGTACATTAGTTTGCCTATAACAGGTGCACATTCGCCTGAAGTGAAGCCCATTTAGGCGCGACAGAAGGAATACACTGTCAATATCTGGTGTGTCCCCCTTGAGCACGAACACAAGCTTGCAAACGTCGGGGCATTGAAGCGCACAAACGACGGATGATACGGATCGGTATCACGTTCCAGTGATGCTGCAATGCTTGGGCGAGCTCAGCAACGGTAGTTGGGGGATTCTGCTGACCTTGCACACGTCGTCCAAGTTCGTCCCACAAATGTTCAATGGGATTCATGTCTGGGGACACGGAGGGCCACTGCATGATATCCACATTGCTGTCCCGAAGGAAATTTCGTGTGAGAACGGCTGTGTGGGGTCGAGCATTGTCCTGCTGAAACACTAGTCTGTTGCCACCATGCTGTCTCCAGAGAGGAAGAAGAACTGGCTCAAGAACAGTGTCAATATAACGCCTTGCCGTCAAGTTGCCTGGCACAAACACAAGCTCCGATCGAAATTGAGCATTTATGGCACCCCAGACCATTACCCCTCCACCCCCATAACGATCTCGCTCAATGACACAGGGTTGCGCAAAACGTTCACCCTGACGTCGATACACACGATCACGGCCATCCGGGAAAGAGACATTGAACCGGGATTCATCCGAAAAAAAACAACATTCCCCCAAACCCTGTTCCCCAGAAAGCCACCTGCGGCAGCCCATCGCTGGCGTGCTAGTCGATGGCGATGGGTTAAGATCTGACCTTGGTATGGTCGACGTGCCCGTAGCCCTGCTGCTGCCAGCAGACGCCGACGCACGGTACGGCTGCTGATTGGTCTTTCTCTAGTCCCAATAGTGTTGCAGGCTGTTTGTGCAGCTGGCTGGAAACGATTCCGGAGGTGCTGCGTGACAATGTAGCGGTCCTGTCGTGCCGTCGTCACACGTTGGACGCCTGGGCGTGGACGGTCGTTTACACTTCCAGTGTTTTGGTGCCGAGTCGCAAGACGGGTTATGGTTGATGGGTGTACATTGAAATGTTGTGCGGCCCTGATGTGAGCAGTGCCTGCCTCAGCATGCCAATGGCTTGATTTCTCTGGTCTGTAGTTAACCGCGGCATGGTGCGTACGAGTGTCAGTAAAACGCCAATGTGTGTTTTTATAGGGGACAGTCATGGGCTGTTTGCATGCAATCACGGTATGCCTGTGTTGCACGTGTTTTGCAGTTATCAGTAAAAGATATGTTGGAGTGGTTTACTCATGACGTCATGAACCCAACTGTGCCTGTCAATACAGATCGTCGCAATACAACATACGCGTGCTAGGTTGCATGCCTCGTGCATAATTCACATTATTTTGGCTGAGGTGACATTTTTCGGGGACGAAATGGGGATTGCGTTTTCATTGCCTCTCAGTATATATATATATATATATATATATATATATATATATATATATATATATATATATATATATATATATTATGTGTGTGTGTGTGTGTGTGTGTGTGTGTGTGTGTGTGTGTGTGTGTGTGTGTGTGTGTGTGTTTCTTCTTCTTCTTCTTCTTCTTCTTCGTCTTCTTCGTCTTCTTCTTCTTCTTCTTCTTCTTCTTCTTCTTCTTCTTCTTCTTCAGTTTAACGTCCTTCCACTAAAAGTGATTCAGACAATATTATAGTGTATAGTGAGCTTGATGTAAAGAATGAGAGAGATGCATTTTTTGGGGAGTGTAAGGGAGTGTAAGTTTTAAAGTAGTACGTTAGGCATGTAATCATAACCCGCCACCCCATCCTATTCATCAGAACGTTTAACTTAAACTAAAATTGTAACTGTAACAATCACAAATGATAAAGATGAATATTAAGTGAACAGCCTAATAAACATTTAGAAATAGATTCAAGAGTAGCAAAATTGTTTGATATACTAGATAGTGATAAAGAAGTCGATCCATCAACAAAACCCTCAATACCTGATTTATTAAAAAGCGCCTCTGTTTTGGGAAAATGAATCAGTAAATGATTGACACTTATAGAATCCCCACACATACATTTAATATCTTTGCAATATTTTGTTTTAAACGAGTTTAAACGAAACCTATGGATTAGACTTTCAATCTCCCTGGATGAGAAAATAAATCTTTCGTGTGATGTTATCCCACTGTTTTTGTCATTACATTTGATGCAATTGTTATAATAATATATGTCCGAGTTCCTCAGTGTTTTTGTTGCATTATCATGAGATGTTTTATTTATAATAGAGAAACATTCTGCCAGATCTAAGCGAACATTTATTGTTACTGTGCCGCTAAGGTTTTGAGCTGCCTACGTCCGGGAACTATTGGATGCCAAGATCATCAGTCCTTCAGTCAGTCCGTTTGGTCACGCAGCCTCCAACCACAACAAGATCACAGGGCCAGCTTTCTACACCATCAACCAGCATTGAAAATTCAACCGATTATCATTCCGCATCGTCTTTTGCTCATGCAGAAAAGCAATGAGTCGAACAAATGCTGAAGTCCGCCATACACTGATGAAAGTGAGGGTTGGCTGTCCATAATGGAGACTTCATCAGCACGTGCCTAATCCGTCTAACACACATGTCTAAATCATGGCTTTCTCAGCAGTACGTCTGCAAATACATCTTTTATGGAAAAAAGATAAGGGAAAGACAACGCCAGTCTTTTCACTGCAAATAGTGTTACCGTTTTCTCTGTTTCTGGGTCAAGCAAACAGATTCTGGAAGTCCAGCATCTGATTCGGAGCGCACGCCAGGACTGATTGAGATATGAACAGTCTGCATTACAAACGCACATTGTCCACCAAAGTTTTGGCATTTTCTCTTTGTAACTCAACTGTTGAGCTTAGTGATGAGGCAGAATTGCTTTGGGTTTGCCCATCAGCGGCATGGAAACAGCAGGGTAACTCTCACTGAATAACAGTTATAGCACAGATCACCTCCCTTAGAGAACAGGAAAACACCGATTCTAACTCACCCTAGCCCTCACCTAGGTTCGGGCTAGGGCGACCTAGAATCGGTGTTTTCCTGTTCTCTGATAAGTAAGACTTTAATAACCAAAAAATAACGATTATCTACAAACAGACATACTGTGTAGGATTATCCGTTTTAATACTAATTTACTAAACTTTTCAGAGAGTAACGTAGGGGAAAGCAGCCGTGGCTGAACACGCCCCATAGAGTAACGTAGGGGAAAAGCAGCCGCGGCTGAACACGCCCCATATACAAACGGCGGTGCACTAGGCTATCCGATTACTTCACAGCGTGGGGTTGTCAGCAGAGAGAGATGTTCTATTCAGGTCAAGTTGTCCTCAGAGCAACGTGCGGCGAAGGATTGCTCGTGGGTTTAAATGATATTTCCATTTAGACACGGAGGAGAGACCAGTCTCGGAGCCATAGACATACGTGTTCTGCGTTTCACAAAATACGTGCGTATGCGCACACACACACACACACACACACACACACACACACACACACACACACACACACACACACACACACACACACACACACACACACTATTTATTAGTTCTCTGCATGTCTTCCACTGAAAGCCAGGTTTGACAAAGTGTTTCTTTCTGCTGTACAGTCATCTATAATAAATAGTGTCTGCGTTTTAAGTTAGCCGGTCGCTCAGCCTGCTGGCAAACTGTGGGGCCAAAAAATCAATACCGCCACACCTTCTCCTTACCCCTCTTCTCTCCTCCTCTTCACCCCACTCCCTTCCGCCCAGCCTGCCCCATTACAACATATTGCATCAGCCTTCCACAGCGCACGGCCCGCTTACAAACTGCGACCAAAAAATCAATAAAGCACACCTCGTGGCGCGTTAACTGCAACATAGCCTATTGCATCAGCGAATGTTCTAGACTGTCACGTGACACTCCCACTTCGAGGCCACCACGTCAGCAAGACCGGTTTGCCATTGTTTCTCGGACTACTTCACAAGAAGGTTGTGTTTTGACTGTGCTCCGGTGTGACACCGAAAGTGAGAAAAGTGATTGACTTTAAACTTTAGATTGGATTGGCGACAACTGTAGTGTGTGGTCATATTTCTGCTGTGTGCGTGTTAATATCTAATATTTTTCAAAATGGAAAGCGTCAGTTTGAATGATCTCAGAATACGCAA